>JAOCPS010571639.1:0-11214 GCA_025505425.1 Graphium colonna | reverse complement strand
TAAATAATTATAATTAATAAAATTAACAAGTCGTTTTTGTTACATATCCTATACCTTTAAAAATAATTATGTTTAATTAAGGAATTAATATAAAAGAAAACTGTATAAAAATTAAATTTTATTGAGTACAAGTTTAAAACAATGTATTTAAATATAAGTGGATGAGTAAAAAAATATTTTATAAACTTACAAAATTTTTAACAAAAGAGGCAGTTTGAAATAACATTAGGCATTGAATAATAGTCTTGTTTTTTCGTTTATAACTCAATGAGTAATCAAAAGTTACTAGTGCCTCCAAGGATAAGAAGTAGCAATAAAAGCCGAGAGCGGTCAAGGTCCATGCCACCTCCGTAGATTTACCATGAAAACATTCTGATAAAATTTAAGATGTATGCATTAATAATCTATTGTTTATAACATCACATCTTTTGATGATTGATTTGAAGTGTAAAACTGTTCTTCTTACATTTTTCTCTGCTTGTTGACCATGTAAATAATCAGTGGTCAAAATGTAAATGCATACTGGCGCCATTCTCAATGCTGGAAATCAGCTTTAAACACCCGAATTGTTTATATACAATTCAACCGTCAGGAAACGTTAAGTTGTAAGACTATACATTTTAAATGCCGATAGCAGAGAACCTGGTGGCTAGAGATTTTTGTTGAACTTTAAAAATGGTTTAATGTCATGATAGTCACTGACAAGATTGCCTTCCTGAGGTTTTGGGTAAGTTTTGCGTAGTAGCCGCAGTTCTTTTAGGTACACATTTTAGGGCACATCTTGAATAACTCGTGCAAAATTATATCCCCCCCCCCCTCCCCCCACGATGCAGAAGGTAATGACAGCTCACATGCATTTTTTTAGATACAAGTTGGAAAATGATCAGACGATTCCTTTGATACGCTATAATCATCGTGAAGCGATACTAATATTTTTTTTCCAATTTGATAAATCCAGCCATAAGTAGGACGTTGTTCTTACCTGTTAATCTTATTCTGTCCCTGACAGTTAAACTTAAAATAAGATCATGATCACATGGGTACAGCTTTCATCGAATACTGTTAACATCCTGAAAACAGTTTTTGCAAAATATTTATTTCCGTACAATTTCATGATAATACGTTAAGCAGTCAAAACGTAATAGCCTAGCAAAGCACACTCATTCTCCCAATAATAATTTCACCATAATATAATAGAATCAAATAAAACTTACCCACTAATAAGAACTTAGATTTATTTGTTTATTTAGACTTCTGCACATACACTGTACAATGGCGGATTTAATGACAATGGCATTTTCGACCAGTCTGTCTTAAGGTGGTCCAGAAATGATTTGGTAGGCGCACAGATAAACAAGTTTAGATATTTATAGTAAATGAATATGGATTCATAAAGAAGATAACAGTTACGCGTGTTACATTTTAAAAAAGGTGTCACGGCCGCTGGCACTATTTACATTCCAAGACTCGGAGGAGCCCAAATATTGAAAACTGTTGGAATAACAAGCGTCCATTTAATGCCCGCCTATCGTGGAACAAAGTATCCAACGATCAAAGACCTACATGCTTGAAGGAAAAGCGTAGATTTATCACGTAATATAACAAATGGTTAGTCGTTGTGTAATAGTATTCCGCGCGGTGCTGCATGAAAATACGACGCAGGGATGTTACATGCCATCTCTAGAAACCGTACCGGTCTATTAAATTATTGGTATTTTTGTTAAAGTCATGATACGTGAGCTGTGGTGTTAAAGGCGAGCGCCCTGGCAGTGAGCTACAGTGTCCGGGTGCTCGCTTTTAATTCTGTTTACTCGAGGTGAACCCGAGTTCGGTGCTGGCACCAATGAAATTGTCAATTTTCTAAGTAGAATTTAAAGTACTGATTTACCACTTGCCCTGCGGTGAAGGAAAACATCATGATGAAACCTGCGTATCTAAGAAATTATGTTTCTGAGATATGCACTCGTAAAGTCCGCTAATCCGCTTTGGGTCCGTGTCCGTGACTGTGCCTTATACCCTCTGCCTAGAGTAGGCCTTTGCCCAGCAGTGGGACAATTTAAAAATAAATTGTTACGTTACTCATGGTACGTGTACCTAAATGTATTAATTCTATAAAATGAAGACAAAAATTATTTTCTGAAAAAATTTTGTACGAACAAATATTATTATTAGATGTAGAAAAAAATAAACTGTCTTTCACTTAAAACAAACATTTTTTTAAATACAATGGCACATAGTACGGACGGCTACTTTGGTACGCGTACCAATAAAATGGGACGTGTAACATCACTAATAAGACGCCTATAACTCTACTTTACGAGCCATCGCTAATCCTGGGCGGTATTGGGCATTTCTACCGTAATTATTTGAACGGTTTTCATTATTGCGCACACGCCTACAATTAACCACTATTGCTCATAACATATACCTTCGTTTTCTGTTTACTCTCAAATCAGACATTATGGGATATACAAATTTATCATGGTACTAAAATTTAAATGTGGTATACATTTTTTTAGAGTACTTCAAAGAAATATTTTCAAATCCCAAAAAAGATACTATACTATATAGTATATATGTGCAGAAGGTACGTAAAATAATAAATAATCATAAAATGTCTGAGCTATGTACATCTCAACTTTAAATAACGCTATTTTATGAATATTATTCATTGATATTAGCCTAAAAGCTTTGCTTGTGAAGATAAATATCCTCTTTCATGATTCGTTTTATATTTTATATTTCGATAGTCAAAAGTAATATTATTTTAATATAAACGTACAGCCATTTCAATTGGTTCAAGATGCCATGGCTTCGAAATGTATGCTTCTAAATTGGTTCTGTCACATACCTTACATTGTTTCTTCTAAAGTTAACGTCCATCTATCACCTGCTGCCGCCCACGTGTGATCAGCTCGGGCATGGCGAAGCCGTGACAATTTCGCAACATTGCCGCCGTTGAAAATTCAATTTAGTCCCTAACATAATACAGATGTAATTGGTACGATAGTGTTGATCACTTTCAGTCGTTTTGGTTTTAGAGTCGCAGGGATGTGTTCTAATTTAAATTCTCAACGTTGTGGAGATATTCGAAGTACACATTTTAATTATTTAATGCATTTAAATGTTGCACATATAACAGCAGATATATATTTTTGATAGTACATACATAATTCATGAACGGCAGAAAAATCCAGCATTAATACATTAAGCTGAGTCTATTTTTTCTGTTGCTTTTTCGAGGCCATTTACATGGTATGGTGCGATGATTTTTATATCTCTCTCAATTCTTGAAATAAAATCATGCCGCCTATGCTTTTCGCTTTTACAGCGCGAATATGTAGAGCTGTTATTTATAGAACTCAAAATGAGCACTTACAGTGCAAAAGTATGCATTACAACTGCGCTGCCATAGGCACATTTATTCATTCAAAAGCGAAGAACTTTTTTCGTGGTTCCACACGCGAAAAAAATTCTCCCCTTTTGACGTTTTAAATAAAAAATGTATAAAATATGCCATGATTTTTTTGTTGTACAAATATAATACAGAACTGAACTGTCAAAATTAACGTAACGACGCTAACGTGATTGAAAGAATAAGAAAAGAATAGATAAGATTTTCATATATACAATAATATTGGAATAGATAACTTATGTCATGGATTTTTCTAAATATCTTTTATACAAACCTACCATGAACAACTACTAACACTATAACATAGAAAATAGACAAATGAGTTGAGCCGTTTTCGTGTTTAAGTGTGACCAACGAACAGTTATTTTAAATTATATATAGAGACTATATTTTTAAGGTCTTGCAAACTTAACAAAAGACGAAATATGACTCTGCATGTATTTTATTGCAAATAGTTGTAAAGCGAGCTGATCTTAAGCATAAACTTATGCCCATGGGCACCAACAACATCCAAAAAGGTGCATGTGTAACAAGGAAGATATAGGTCATTGTGTAGACTAGGTTAAGCAAACATTAGTATTGGAAAAGAAACGGAGACAAAAATAGGAAAAGAAGGGCATGTCACATTCAATGCTATGTACATATAAAACAAGCGTTGAACGAGCCGACCAATACAGCCACAGCTATATATGATTATGTCTACTACTAACTGTAGATTTTGATAAGTTAATTGACTTTTTTAAGCCTTACAATAGATATAAAAGTCCTCCTAACCGAATTACGGCCACGGCGGCCAATCTACCCGCAGATTAGCCCACTGTGCAGGAGATATTATCGTGCTCAAGTAAACGCGCATACAAAGTCATTATCCCCCCGCGAGATTCGAACCCACTACCTCTGGATTCAAAGGCCCATACTGCTAAGCTGATCATCAACTTACAGTATCATAATATGATTTAGTGAATTAAAACCCTTTCAGTGCGCGAGTGCAGTTATCGTTATAATACATGAGACTTATAAAAAAGGCGTTACACACACTTTCATGCCGTTTTTACACATCACATTGTTATACGATTTTTCTTTAAACTTAGTCACATTAACATTTTAATTCGTCAAAACTTTGGCGGAGAGTTGGAGTGTCTGGAAATTGCCCCACTGACAAGAGCGTAGCTCTTAAATAAAAGAGAGAAGTTAATGCGGTGTAAATTACAGTATTATTTTTTTTTTGGAATATGCTTGAAGTTCGGCCATTATGTGATTTCTAGTTTAATAAATTAGGGAACAGATGATTAACGTGTAAACAATCATTATCAATTTTTTATTTATTTATTTACAATAATTAACAACAAAAATATTTACAGAGCAATATAACGAATCTAACTACAATAATCAAATAACCCTACTCCTCGGGGCATGGTGCCAAGAACGCTGGCTGCATTTCCTCGCTGAATGGTTTTACTTAACCTTTGGGCGAGGAAAGAACCAGCCCTCTTGTCGCCAGTCACAACGGATGAAAAAGCTCTTTAAAAAATTTTTTGGTCCTAGGACCCCACGGAATTTTTATTGTAAAAAATAAGATGATATTTATCAATATTCCAGAATCCACGAGGTGAACGGGCACCGCTTCGTGGCGAAGTTCTTTCGGCAGCCGATTTTCTGCGCGTTCTGCAAGGATTTCCTGTGGGGCTTCGGCAAGCAGGGCTACCGCTGCGTGGTCTGTCAGACGGCGGTGCACAAGCGCTGCCACAGCAAGCTGCTGGGGAAATGCTCAGGCTCCAGCGCGTACTCGGAGACCACAGTGGTAAGGGTAACTAATTACAAAGCTAAAAAGAGTCAAAAATAACAGCCTTTTTATATTTTTTTTGTTACAATTTAAAGATAGTAGAGCATAACATCTTTTCACAGCTCTTACTGCATGCAGCTTTACGACCGTGCTCTTGCGGAGAAGTACCACCACCCTATACAAAGTTAGGATAAAATAAAGTATGCATTAGTTTTTGCCAACCATCTTCTTTTCTCTATCCTTCTCCCTACGAATCCTTGATCTCGATGCATCCTACCGAATAAACCTATTTTATGCAATTTTCCAGCCTAACAAAGCACTCGTGACTCTCTGAATGTTGCGTGTGTCGAATGGGTGACGGAATCACTTAACATTAGGTGAACCGTCTGCTCGTTTGTCATACTTTTCATAAAAAAAATTGTCCCACCGTTGGGAAAAGGGTATATACCCAATATATAGGTTATAGTCAACCACGCCACCCTAAGTGGCGATTTATATATTAAGCATTTCGGGATCAAATGAACGGAGGTTTATCTCGAGTAAGTAGAGTTAAAGACTCCCGGACAATCAGCTGCCACAACTTGGGGCTAATACCATTATACAAGTCAGTCAGTACAGTAATTAAAAATCGAAAATGATAGATACATTGCACGTATGGATAAGGGAGGATAAGAAAGTAGAAATAGTTAAACGAGGGACCCTGCAAAGTTTTATAAATTATTTTAATTTGATCATTAAAATACGCATGATAGCCAACTTAATAAGTAACGAAGTAGCCTTTACGTTAACGCCATGTCCACACGATTGAAAGAACAAATAATCGTTATGGATTAGAAATAGAAAATATCAACAATAGAGTAAAAACTAAATAATAAAAACGAAAAAAAAAATTATGTTGTATGTTCGTTTATGATTTACTCGGTACTCAAGCGAAAAAATGTATTACAAACAAATTATTGCTCAACAAGAGCTTAAGAGATATTTGGCAGGAATAATATGGCATCATAATTTCTATGTTCTAATTAAGAGCAAGACTTAAATATTGATGTAACTTTTACAGTTTTAAGTTCACCCTGAAAATAATATTTTACTTCGACCGTATCGTTATTATTTATATTATGTAACAAGCGACGGTAGCATCAAAATGTTGACAAGCTTATCTAGATAAATATTACCTGAATGAAGGATATTTGAAGTCACTTACGTCTTTTAACGACTGTAAAAGCGTCTTGTCTTGCGGAGTTTATGTCACGGATTGTCGGAGTCACACAAAACTGCCTCCGTAGCCTAGTGGTATCAGCGCTTGCTTTACAAACCGGAGGTGGCGGGTTCGAAACCCGCGGGGGGACAACGACTTTGTGTTGTTGTTTCTTGGTTGGGGTAGGGCAATGCGGGCTGATCACCCGATTGCCTGAAAAGATAGATGATCCATGCGTCGCATGGGCATGTAAAAAATCGGTCCCGGTTGCCAAAAACATCTTTGGCAGTCGTTATAGAATGTCAGTGTCTTTAAATATCCTAACAACTAATCGATCCTTCGAATTCAGTTTATCCCTTTGGGTTGCGGATGCCAGTCGCTCTGCGTTAAATCTGAAATTCAGGTAAAATTTGGGTGGGCTTCTGCCGACCCCAAGTAACTTGGCAAAAAGCTAGGAGGAAGATTGTCGGAGTCACACAGATTAAAATCTGCATGGTTCCGCCTTGGCGCATATTGGTAGCGTTACGTGAACGTTTTGACACACACTGCCGCTGGCCAACAAAGCAGCCTTTCCTTAATAACCACTCCTCTCTCGCTCGCGCGCCTTATGCCCAGCCTCTTTGTTATGGGCAACAAATTCCCACATTCCATTAAATAAACGCCTGAGGACATGGAAGCAAAAGTGCAAGTGCCAAAAAGCAACAGGCCTCTGCAGCGGATAAAATCCAGGGCTCCGCTTCTCACCTAGGTTTGACGGCAGAAAGCAGAAATCCATTTCCCGCGGCCTTACCACGCCGCATCCACAAGTTCTGGAGATTATCCTCCAGAACTTGGTGCGGACGTAGATCGTAGGCCGCTTTAGGGAGCGGCCCACGATCTACCAACACTCCTTTTCCTCCGCGACTCCCCCTTAATTGCAGAAGTCAGGGAAAAGTGGCCGAAATTTCGAGAATCACTTTTACAATTTTTTTAAAAACTACATAAGTGGCGGAGATATGTGCAAACACTCCTAAATTTTGTTATTATGATTTTAAAACATACAACTGAACCAATTTTTCTGAAAATGTGAGGGAACCATTCAGAAAGAATGCCTATCAGGCAAAAAAAGAATTTTTCTGAAATTTTTTTGGTACCATTTCGGAATATCCCTATCAAATAAAAAAAGGATATTTTTTGATAGGGATATTGAATAAAAAACATAGAAACAATCAATTGAATGAACTGTATCCTTTTTTTAAGTCGGTGGAAAAGATGACAATAATATAACGAAACATTTGTTTTAGTACCTTCGGGAGCGCTTCAAGGTAGACGTGCCTCATCGGTTCCGGCCTCACCAATTTATGTCTCCTACATTCTGTGATCACTGCGGTGCTCTCCTGTGTGGCTTTTTTAAACAGGGGCTCAAGTGTGAAGGTAGTGTTTCTATTTTTCATTTTATAATAAAAACTACTTGAATAACTTGAGAACAGCACTCTTTAAAAAAAGATACAACATTTTTTTTGCGAAATAATTTAAATGCAGTAAAAAAATTAAATTAATGTAAATTAATTAAAAAAATATATTTGTTTTAAAAATAAATATATATTGTCTGGCGAGCAGATGATTCAGATGTTGTTAAGTGAAGCCGTCGCCCAAGTAATTTCAGGTACTTTTTTAAGTTAAAAAAAAATTGTGGGTTTTCGTTTTTTTTTTTTACAATATAGAAAATCTAAATAAAACAAAGACTCGATTTATTCTTTAGCTTAAACAAATGGTTATAAAAAACAAGTGGAAAGCAACATAATTTAAAAACTATGTTTGTATATGTATGTTATGATATTTTTGATGTATTTTTTATA
Source organism: Graphium colonna (assembly GCA_025505425.1). NCBI lineage: Eukaryota > Metazoa > Arthropoda > Insecta > Lepidoptera > Papilionidae > Graphium > Graphium colonna. Next base: position 2,980 of record JAOCPS010571639.1, on the reverse strand, counting down.
ATGTCCTCATATGATTGTTGTTCGGTTATGATTTGAAAATTTTGTGTTTAATTTTAACTTACTACTCATTACTTACTTTACTAAATCTATAACGTGTTGTGTGTTTCGTTAAATAACCCTACTCATAATATTTTGCACGATTGAGTTATAAATAATAGACGAAATATTGTACTTTATTTCATTTATACATTAATTTATAATCGTTGCTCATTTGTAAAATAAAGATTCTTTTTTTAAATTTAGGTTGTTGATTGTTCTTTGAAGGTTTATTTATTTTGTAATGATACCAAAAATATAAAATATAGTGTAAACTCCATGTAACGCCACTTGATTTAACGACAAACTCCCTAAAGCGTCGACATCACATGGCTTTAATTCGTTTAGCTTGCCGTCCATACAATGATTATTCTTCTTTCATTAAACGACAACTCTCTGTAACGCCATCAAATGTACAGGCTCTTTAGTGTCGTTATAGAGAGTGTACACTGCAATTTGTATTATTAGGTATAAAATGTTATCTTACACTTTTCTTTTTTGTAAAATGCCATTTTGTAGACATCATTTAAGTTATAATTTTAGTACATTAGCACTACCATTGCAGCGTAATAAAGTTAAATCTTTAAATGAGTTTTTTAATTAAGTTTAATTCTGTATATTAAATATAAAATTCTCCTATGCGTCTAAAACGGCTGGACATTTTTTATAAAATTTGATGTGTATATTCGGTAGGTCCAAGAATCAGTCGTAATCATAGATATCCCCTGGTAGTTGATCTGTGGTCTCAATCTTATGTTAACCGACTTTAAAAAAGGAGGGAGGTCCTCAATTCGGACGATTATTTTTAATTTAAACAATTTTACAGATTTTAACGCAGTTAATTTTTAAATTTTATCACCCGACGTTATGAACCCTTTACAGCGTTCATGGTCACGGTTAGGACTGAGGTGTTTGATGTCCTGGTGTCACTTGTTAATCCTGCATACCGTCAACTTGAACATCAATTTTTAATCTTTAGTCCGATCTGCGCAGTAACTACTAATTGTATCTTTAGGTCTTGCAGTTTTGTGTTTATTTCTTGAGTTTATTTTATTTAATGGGATCCCAAGCAAATGGTAGCACCCAACCGTCTTCCCTATTGAAATTTGGATGCATTTTAAAAGAAGATATGTTTCGAAAGTACATTTTTAAGGCGTTTGAAGTCGATTTTTATAATTTTCTTTCAAAACTTTTACCCTTTTTCACCACCCCTTATTTTAATAGCTATATTAGTAATTTAATATTTTTTTAACCCTGGTCGATAACTGATCACTTTACCAGTTATCCCCCCCAAGCGTCTACCGGTGTCACTCCTCAATTAGAAATTATACTAAATTGAAAAAATAAATATTTGGTTGGTTGCCGTCCTAAGATTAGGTTCTCAGTTCGACTGAATGTTTTTTTTGTATTCATATTTGCGGATTTCTCCGAAAGCCATAAACCGATTTTCAAAATTCTTTTTTAGGTAGTCTCATATAATGTTCATAAACGTCAGTCTAACGGTTTCTTTCTTAAATTAAAATAACTGAAAGACTTGTTTCGCGAACATTTACTTATAAAGCGTTTGTTGTCGCTTTCGCTGTTTTTTGTCAAAATAACTATTCATTTCTGTTGTATGTAACCCAAAAGTTTTTTTATTACATATAGCTCGTGAAGGAAAATGGTCGATAGCAAAACACGGTTTAATATATTTAAACTTTATAGAAAAAAAATATAGACTGCATTTTAGTTTTTTTTTCTGATAATATCCTAATTGGGTAATAGACAGGCGGTATACAGAGTGATTGGTAAGTCACCAACGATATCAAAGGAAAGCAGTCGGTACTTGATTGCGATCATGTTTATGTTATTAAATTTGAATATACTTTTAGCCGACACGCTCCAATAAATGAATGCAGTGTGGCGGTACGGTGCGGCGCCTGCACAGCTGCGCACGCAACAATTTTTTTAACAATAGACTATGTTTACTCAGTGGTCAATCATTATTTATTTTTAATAATTATTTTATTCTTCATACATGATCCCCACATATAACGTCCTTGAATATTGAAATAGGCTCACTAGTATCCCTGTATGAATACGAGTATAAGAAACGTTTTAAGGGGGTCACTGACGAGACGTCCCGGACGCGACAACATCGTCGCGCCTCCCCTCCACACCCCATAATTCTGCGTTGTGCCACAGAGTAATAATACGTATATAGAGACTGCATGTCACAGAGTAAATAATAGACACACTCTGAATAGAATGACTCTCAATTTTTTGGAGAATCCCCCACTGGTCATCCACGGTCAGTGAGCGTACAGCCTGAGCGTGGGTGCTCAGGTAGCCCCACGTTTTTCCACTGCCCGAGGCTAACGATGCAAGAATAAATAGGCACCATCTTCCACCTTAGCTGTGGACTTCTGCAACATCAGGGGATTATAATCGAACCTTAATGACGTCCACTACCACCTTGAAACGGCAAAGCCGTCCCTGCTCTTTCTGATCGAGACTCCAATACCCTCTCCAGCAGACATTTCGGTTATCGGGGGTACAAATTGGAACATACATTGGTGCCCCGCGTAGTTTTGAAGGTAGAGACCTGTCCACTGTATGGCTATGAGTCGACTGTGACGACCATCCTCGCGTCTATGCGTGCCTATCCAGGTCTCATATCGGTGATACCGAAACTGACCGGCTGATTGACCACGTCCAGATGGCTACAGATTCCGTGATGCAGAAGATCCTCTCCGCAGAGATGGTAATTCTTGGCGATTTTAACGCCCATCACGCCGAATGCGGGATCACCGATCACGCGAGGATCTGTTCACGACTTTGTCGTGGCGTATGATCTGACTCAGATGGTCACATTGCCCACGCGAATCCCAGACGTGTTGGATCATATGCCTTCCCTGTTGGACCTTCTGCTGACCACTCACCCGGATAATTACAAGATCTCCGT
>JAOCPS010571419.1:0-11214 GCA_025505425.1 Graphium colonna | reverse complement strand
AGAAAAGGATAGAGATGACCATCTGGCATCCCTAACAGTGATGCAAACTTTAATTTATGCCGACTTTATGAAAGAGGGTGGTACTTCCCCGGGAGAAAGCGGCCGTTGAAGCGCAGCAAAAGCTGTGAAAGGATGTTATGTTCTTGTTTTTAAGGGCCTCTTACAACCATTAATCACACGAAGACAAATAACCAGTTCACAAACAAATAATCACAAATTCTACAAATACAATCCCACGATCCGGGTGAGAATGATAAGCATAACCTGCTAAACCGCAGCCAACGTCTTAACTATTACGTTAACCGGTCAGTATATAAAGAAATTGATTGCAAGAAGCAAACAACTAAGTGCCACCGATAAAATAAACTTTCCTGACTTTATTTTTCTTAATACTTTCTACGAAATTGGAAAATAAATTTATATTTTTCTGGGCGAATCAAGACTAGAAAATAGTTGCATCCTAACATAGTAAAGAAATTTCTTAGACTCCATGTGGAGTTAAATGAATTCACTAGAACGTAGAGAATCAAATAGAACACGTATGCAAAAGTGAGTAAATTTCCAAAGAGAAAACTTGCACCGAAATGTACTTAAGCGAATTTTCCCAAAAGTTTCGAGGTAGAAAGACAACATATGTATTTCACATAAATTGTTCCTTACGATACGATACGAGAGTTAAATTTCCTTAAGTAGGGACTAACGAGGTAGCAACTAATACGGGTAGGTTTATGGTATGTAAACATGCAAGACGGTACAATACTCTGAGAAATTCAACTTACATTGTTGTCTCATTTATCCAATTTTCCGAACCATCTCATTTTGTCTATTAAGAAATGTGAGCATTGTGTTGTGGTAAGTTATCCCGAACTATGAAAGGCATAGAGTTATTCAAGATAGTAAGCTTTTCTGGATTTTAACAACAATTTGAAGAAAGAAAGAAAAATATTTATTTGGTACACGTAAAATACAAACTAAAATAACAAAATTACAAATAAATGCACCAAAAAGGTTTAAATCACGAAGCTAGCAGATCTTCGTAAATGCTAGTTTTCAGTGGAACTGTAAGGGTGAGCGATAAGTGACGCAAGTAAAATAGGTATACAAAAAATCTCCTTTTAAAAATAATATTTATAAAATAACTTAGAGATTTAAATTGTCTTAAACATGTAACATAAGCTTTTCCATGCCTTGTTCGTATTATGTATAAAAAAATAAACTAATATTTGTAGCAAAATATTTAATTTTTACTTGCGGAAAATTAATTAATTGTAGACAAATAATTACTTTTTTTATGTGTGTGTATGCGAGCGAATGTGTATGCATATTTAATATATGCAAATAAAAAGCTAAGAATAAGTGCTGGATTTTTGTTTCGAATGTACAAAGGTTTTTAATTTAAAGGAATTGACGGAATTAATAATTGTTATCGGAAGCGGGAGATTATTTCAACACTTAGTCGCAGAAAAACGAAAGCTTCCACAAAAGGCAGCCGTATTGTATTGTGAGCCTATAAGTCGTGGTACTATTCTAGTGCAGCGATGTGAAAAATGTAGTTTTTTATATAGATAGGATGGTTCACCAGTACAATCCCAAAAGCAAATGATGCGAGATGAAGGGTTCTTCGATTCTCCATGTTCAATAAGTCGTGTCTGTTAAGAAAGGGAGTGATATGCAAATGCTGTGGAACAGTGAAGCAGAAGCGCGCACACGCATTTTGTATCCATTGAATAAATTTTTTCCTTCTAGAGTATAGGCATTCACTAAAAACAGTATCCCTATACGACAAGTTTGAAAACAAGCGTTTTACACAATTTGACGCGCATGTCCACCGTTAGATATTTCCGAATACGGTACAAGACTTTTAGTCTATAGAAGCAATTACGCATAGTTTCTATCATGTGTTTCTCGAAGCGTAATTTTCCATCTATAACAAGGCCTAGAATACGAGCTTCCAGTATCAGCTCCAAAGTGCAGCCGTCAATAGAAATTAGCGGATCCCAAATTAGAATGCTGTCTATTTGCTTACGTGTTCCCAAAAGCATGTATTTCTACTTATTGGGATTAATTACTAAAGTATTATCATTGCACCATTTACCTAAGCCTTTGAAATCCGCGTTGATTTTATTTAATGCAGTGACAGTGTCACTCGGTTTAAACGACATATATGATTGAACTTCATCCGCGTATAAGATATATTGGCTATGCCTATTTACGTCTAAATATCTTCTTTTATATATCTAAATATCTTATTTATTATTACATAGAAACTAACTTACGGATGAAATTGATATTACAAATTATCGCTTGTAATGTTAGTATGTATGACTTTCAAGTACGTAGTAACGTATGTCTGTATAGCCGCTAAGTGATGATTATTAATTTAATTTGATAAAACAATGATTGAACAATAATTATTACATTAAAATTTGTGTGGAAATAAGTAAGAAAAAAAATCATCTAACTTTTTACTAGAAAATCGGGAATTTTTTGAGAAATATTAAAAAAATTAATAACTCTAGAACCATTTCGTTTGGATGTGGTATCCCATACATAGATAAATAGGATACGAGCTATACCTTATCCCCTCCAAGTCTTTTACACCTATTACCAATCACCCTGTATAATAGGTCTTTAATTAAAAAATAGAAATTGCCATTTTGTATGGAATAAGTGAAAGTATTTATTTTTCAAACTTTGGCAGTTTATTGATGCCCTTCTTATAAAAATCAGCTGGACGGGAGGCGACAAACTCTTCAAAGGAATTTTGTACTACCTCTCGGGAATTGAATTTTTTTACCCACTAAAAAGTTATATAAATTTTGGAAAAAGTAATAGTGGGTAGGTGCAAGGTCTGAAGAGTATGGCGGATGTGGCAGAGCTTTCAACCCCAGCTCTTTCAGCTTGGAGACTGTCTGGTGCGCAGTATGGGGTCTCGCGTTGTCGTGAAGGAACAGTGGGGACGACCGATTGACCTAAGCTGGTTGCAGATGTTTAAGCTTCTCAATCATTGTCTCCAGTTTTTTACGGTATACATCTGCAGTAATGCTTATGCCGTTGTATAAAAAGCTGTACAACCAAAAGCTGAACAAACAGTAATCATCACATTTTTAGGGGTAACTTTTGGTTTACGGCATTGCTTTGGTTTAAACCAGGATCTACTCAACTTACTGAGTGCTTTCGATTGTTGAACAGAATCCATTTTTATTCGCATGTAACAAATCTTTGCCCGTTGAGCCGCGCTAGGCAGGCGACACGTGCGTTGCGCTGGCGATCGTTAAGTTTGTGGGGCACCCATCTAACAAACTTTTTTATCTCGCAAATTTTTCGCAAATTAATCAATATTGTTTTGATGCTAACATCAAAAGTTGCTGCTAGCTCAGCTGAAGATTGAGTTTCGTCAGTTTCAACAATCGCCTTTAATTCATCATTGTTGACCATAGTCTCCGGATGACCACGAGCTTCATTTTTCAACTCAAAATTTCCAGAACGGAACCAGGAAATCCAATAACGGATTGTGCGTTAGTTTGTACAGTTCTCTCTGTAAACGTTTTTGATGTTATGTGCCGTTTGTGTCGCGTTGGTGCCACAAAGGAACTCATATCCCATAATTACACGAATTTTTAAAGTATCCATTATGACGAAAAATGTTCAAATGAAATAAAAATACAATGCTAATTAATAAACAAAAGACTGACTTTGTAAAAAGAATGACATATTTTGAAAACAAAATTATTTTTTTAATTGATCAGTACTGAAGAACGGCAATTTCATAGGTAAAACCACTTCCACTTAATTAGCCAAATTCGGTCCACGCAAATGTTTTATATTTATATTTGTATTTCTCCTTAATACCTTCATTGTATAGGCTTTACATATTATTTTATTGTAAATTTAACATTTAAGGCCCGTTGTAATATCATTACATATTTATTTCTACCTGTCTATGACTTTTTATGCAAAGACGTTTTATGAACTTAGTTCCTATATACACAGGTCAGGAAGCCAACGGCCATCATCACTTAATAACATCAATATAAAATATAAAAAATACATAATTTGTTTTATATATATATGTATTATTAGTAACATATTTGCAATGATTTAATACCAATATCATTAAAAAAAAACATCGGGTTTCACTCCGGTAGTAACGGCAAAAGTGCAAGCTTGAACACAACATAAAAAAAATAGAATAATTAACATAATGTATTTATAATTACATTATAATTATAAATATATAATATAAAAAATACAATATGCATTTAATGCGCTATGGTACACAAACATGACAATTTATGTTACATTAAAGATTTAACACTTCAGAGCTCTGACTTACAAATTGTCGATCAAGCCATGTGTCCTGACAGTTTACTATATTACTGTTTCGTGTATTACAGAAAACCCGATGCGGAGGAGTACCGACCGGGGCAAGTATTTTCACTTAATGCTCAGGAGCTATTGGAACTACAACCAGAGAGAAAAGCTCCCTTAGCTAGTGGTCAGCAGCTCCAGCAGCTTCAGCAGCTGTATCCACAGCCTGAGCATAAGCAAAATTTGCAGCCGTTCTATTATTTGGACCCACAGCAATCTTCACAGGTAAATTAAAAAAATATTTAACAATGAAATTTCATTTTTTATTGTGTATTGATAAAATATTTTTTCGCCGGCATTGTGCGTTAGGCGTTGTTACTTATCCATACGAGCAGCCAAATTCGTGTTGAAATATGTTAATCATCATTATCATCCACGACCTGATTTTATGTACTGCTGAGTATAGGCCTTTTGTTGCATTTGTCTTTTGTTTTGCTCGCGCCAATTACTTATTAGTACTTAACTACAATTCCTATAGTTTTATAGATATTATTGATAAAGATCTATATAAGAAATAAATCAAATATTAGTTTTTCATTCAGATAATTTAACTTTTATAATGTAAGAAAAAGCATAAATGACCAAGTGTGTGTTGCTGGTGAGGTTTCATTTAGAGTTAAGGCAAACGCAATTATTTATGTATCAGGTCGTCAAGTTTAACATTTGTGGAAAAATATGCCAAGTTTTCTGATGACTTATGAAAACAAGAAATGGTTTTACTCACCAAAATTTGTGCCGAAATTGTCAACACATTGTTGCCATTTAAACGGCAGGTTGTTCAGCTCGATGGTATAAAAACCTGGTGACGAATAAATAACGATCAGCTATGAATTCCTGGAAGGCCAATTTCACTGCATTATTGGAATTGAATTTGTTTTTCTATCAAGGAATTATCCAAATTACAAAGAAATGGTAGTCTGTGGGAGCTACATCTGGCTAATATGGAGGATGACGGAGAAGTTTCAAATCCAATTCCTTTAGTTTTGCCTCGGTTATTTGCGCAGTGTGTGATCTGGCGTTATCTTGAAGTAAAACAAAAGTCGATCTGTTGAACAGTCTAGGCCTGTATTTTATGTTCTGGCATTATTTTGTCTCGTTACTTGCAGCATATTTCTGCTTTTATCAATGAACCTGGCTTCATGAACTCGCAATGAACCACACGCGCACTAATCCACACTGAATATTAACTTCTTCTGATAAATCTTACGTTTTGAAGTATTTTAGAGATTCTTTCTTATCGAACCACTTCGCGCTGAACGGTTTTGATTGTCATATTGAATTCATTTCTCATCACAACTGATTATTCGATTTGAAATGGATCTGATTTGTAGAAAGAAAGCAACATTAAACAAACTTTAGATCAATCCATTATGAAAAACAACAGTTTTTAAAAAAATATATAATTTAGAGATTAGGATAATTTTCTTCTACCGGTAATATTTGTAGCTTCTTAACAAAAAAACTGCAAAGAAAAACCATACATAACTGTAAACTACAAGATTCATTCCTGACGACTTCTTATATGATTTCGAACTAGTGCACTAATGAAATATTACAAAATATGTAGGTCATAGAAACATGAAATATATTAGTACATTTTTTTACTTGGAGGAGGTGCAGAAAACGCATACCCATCCTGCGGGGGCGAGACGGGTTATGTTGGACTTTCACCGTTTAAAACCTCCACGTGGTTTCACCTGGATGCATATCTGCATCTGGTTACGGGACGTTTCATACAATTTAGCGACCCCACCAGTGGTAGCCGCCATAGTAGCTTCTCCTCGGGGACAACCCTCTCCTTCAAGGAAGGTGTGCAGGAAAAACGAGCGTGTCTTCTTACCCGGCCTCTCTGTTATGGGCGACAAACCTCTCCGAGTAAGCGCCGAGGTCTTGGGAGCTATGACAGTTAGTCTCAACGAACAACAAGCTTCCCAGTCCCCGTAGCGGATACAGTGCAGGGCTCCGCCGCTCACCCAGATTTAGCCGCAGAAGGTAGAAATCTACACCCCGCGGCCCGTACACGCCGCACCCGTTGGCAGTGCGACCCCGCCAAGTCGCGGAGATCTGGGACAGCGGCCTACGATCTAAAGTCATTCCTCTTCCTTCGCACATTTTATTAACATGTGGACTTGTAATTGCTGAACAGGAGCTATATCCACACCATATTGTTCGTCAATGTATTATTTGACAATATAGAGAGCATTTGTACCAACTGTCGATTTGATAACATTTTTGGATTTACTATCATCCTAATTTTTGTAATTATTGCTTATTTTGTTTAATATATATAACTACTGAATTACACATACACCATTCTTTAGTTTTGGCCAGTCTATATCTGGGCATTTCTAGATTATTATCACCTTACTGTGTGACACCGTGCCCCTTGTGGGAAAAATATGTATATTTTTCCTAACATACGTGGTGTATTAACATAATTGTATAGTGACGGTAGGATTAAATTATCTATTTCGCCAAAACGACTACATAATGATACTCTTGGGCCACACTGAAACTTGCGTAGACATAACCGAACTGTTAGAGGAAATGTCGAAAACAGTTCTAGAACACAGTAACACCGTGAGGTATATGGATGTGGAAGTATAAGGAATAAACCAATTGAGTATTAAACTTATCAGTTAGCTACCTAAACATTTATATAGCCAAAATAGCTGACTTTATTTTTTTACCTAACATTTGAGTCAATTTTTAGTAAAAAATTATGTTCTCCTTCCCACTGTAGTTTGAAATCCTAATAGACATTTAAAGAAATGCAGTTAAATTTACATAGTAGAGGATTTCATCCTATAAGCTGATTCTGAAAATTTGGGGCAAGTTACATAATGACAATAAACATACAATCACGGGTTTAATAATAGCGACAATCTACCTGTTATTAAATTATAATCTTCTATATATCACAACATATTCGATCACATCTCAAAAATTACTTGCCTAAAATTTACTATTTACTCAAAAAAAAAACATTGTTCTTATAAGCACCGGCAATGTTATAAATAAAAATCGTTTTAAAATCAAATTTGACCGTAGTTATTTTTATATTTATATCGAAACGAACTAAACTATTTCAATAAAACAGGTATCACTGCAACCGTCGCATGCGGTCATCGCGCGCCCGCATTACTCTCTCAACGGAGGTGAAGCCTCGGTTGGTGCTGCTCTCTCCGTAAGTGACACTGGCAGCAATCCTACCCACACCTTTGATCAGGATGTGCTAGCCCTTTTCAGTCATGCGGCACGTCAAGAAGAACAACGACCACAGATTTACTCACAACCTCAGCAGCCGTTGCAACTTATACCACAAGCCGCACCACAATACCAGCAGGTAACAAATCAGAATCTAGTGTAATTATTTTTTACAGCCTACTAGGAAATTCAATATTAGACACATTGTATATTATTGACCATCATTTCTTTTGTTGATTATCAACATTTATCACTTTTTAATATAAATTTTAATGATTCGTGGTGGTTATGTGATCCGTTCCGTTATTTCGAAATGTTTAATCCCAACCGCAAAATTATTCCATTCTATCTTGTGAAAACTGGGGCTACATTTCAGCAAACTAATTTGTTGTTGTAAGAACCATGTCAGATCATCTATTGATTTTTGTTTGTCTTTGGAACAAAAATTCATTAAAATTCTACAGAAATTTGAAGATAATTTTCTACACTTACAAGAGCACATTTATTCGACATCATGACATATATAAATTACTTTAAAATGTTTACTAGTTACTACATATATATGCTTGACAAAACAGAATTCCCATTTTGAAGACATTAGTTAAATATGCATGAGATTAATAAAACTAGCTTAACCAATATATAATTCATTAGATCTGCTTTATGGACAAAATTTTATATCATGCTATGAATTGATTAAAAAAATAAGTTGTTTCAAGAAAAGCGTGTGGTTTATGTTAATTTCTTGTAATGTTAATGATTTTTTTTATTTATTTCAGGTTGAAAGATATTTAACTAAGCCAAGCAAGAAGCCGACCAAGTTACGTCCCAAAGTTCAACATATATCAACCCAGGCCTCCGCTGCCCCCCAACAATATTTGATTGAAACTACAAATGTACAAGCACAGCAACAGCTGCAAAACCAATATCACTCTATACAACCTCAACGTCCAGCACAAACCCTTCGATACATTTCTATTCCCGTACCACAATCCGCCGTACCGCAACCTCTCTACGAACGACCAGAATCTCAAGGTTTAAAAATTGTACCTGCACCTAATTTGCAGAACCTACAACCACAAGGTCAAAACAACTACGCATTTATTCCTCAATATCAACAACCGGAATCTCCACAAAAACAGTACAGGTTTGTAGACACACAAAGGCAAACTATCCAACCGGTCAGGCACGAGGAACCCCGTGGCCCTGCAATTGCAATTGCGAATGCCGAAAGACCATTGACTTACCTGAAACGGTTCCCAGAGCCGGAGAAAACTCGCACTGTTAAAATCTACAACCCAGCAGGCCTTGAAGGTGTTCCGTCATCCCTTCAACCGACACAGATAGTCGGAGAACAGTACTTTCTTAGGCCTTTGTACCGGCCGAATGAACCCAGGGCAAGATATGAGTTGCCTCCATTGGGCTTAAGACCATCGCAACAAGCACGTATTCTCGAATCAACCAAGGCTCCACATTCAACAATCTATGTCAACAAAAACCTTGCACCCAAGAAAGTACCAAGGCCTGTTCTGAGGATAGATCCCTCAGCTAAATTGGAGCAATCAAGTCAATCATACAGAGCAGAAGAGCCAGTAAGTTCAGAGCAAGTTTCCGTGGAACAACAAGTAAAAGCATTTGATGAACAACGACGACAATTGCCACCTCCTAAGAATAATAAAGCTTACACACCCGAGGAGTTCGCAGCTTTGGTCGCCGCTGGATACTCAGTGACTCCTGTTCCGGTTGGAAGTTCAGGACAGCCAGCCGCGCAATCAAGATCAATCGTGGACGCGATACAAATACCCCAACACCGTCAGTTACACAATCGTCATCAGTATCTTCCTTTAAGAGCTGATGAAGCGCCTTGACTTTTTATGATGATGTACATAAATTAGCAGTAACATTAGATAATAAATATATTTTGTAATTTTATAAATATTTTTTTAAAACCTGAACCATTTAAATTTATAACTTTTTTAGAAAATTAAAAAGTAAAAGCATGACGACCTTCTTTCACCTACTAATTTTCGATTACTTATTGTATTTAAAACCTTATACACAAATAATAAACCTAAAAAATTAACACATTTTCAGAAGAATATCTAGATATATAGATCCTAGACCTACATGATTTAACGCTACTTTATTTTTCATTATTCCTAACTTATAAAAGAAAACCAATTAAAAAACGCGAAATAACTATAAACTAATAATTCTAGCTGTATCAATTCTTTAATTTTCTTTTTACGGCTATATAATGCAATCATTAATTCCTGTTCATTATTCGGAAGAGTTAATCGTATCATCTTTTGTTGAGAGAAATATCAGTATCAGAAGTATTAAGAATATTGAGAAAAATCTACTGCAGTCTGATAATTTATTCAATTTGGTAAATATTAATTAAATGATCCATTTGAAGCCACCATTTTAGTTTTTAACCTCATTCGTAATATTATTGGTTAAGATCAATGATTTAATATTTATTTCAAAAGAAAAACTTCTGAAGCGATTTTCCTGAAAACTTGATGGGACCATTTCCAAAAAAATACTCTAAGATGAAAAGAGAATTTTAAAAATCGGATCATAAATGGTGGAGATAAGCGGGAACATTTTTTTTTGTTTTTATGGAAAGGAAGACAAACGAGCAGACGGTTCACATGATGGCAAGCGATCCCGTCGCCCATTTAAAAACGCAACATCCGGAGAGTAGCGAGTGCGTTGTTGACCTGGGAGATCGGATATAATAATTTAATTGGATAGGATGGGTCGGGATTAAGGATTTGCAGGGAATTGGATTGGAAAAAGGAAAGGGTAGACATCGCCATCCGGCATACCCAAAAGTCATGCATACTTTATTTTATGCAAATTGTATAAATAGGTTGAGCTGCCAACTACTGGTGGGATCACAGGTGGCGGATAGTGAATGGCCATCAAATATGATGGTTAGCTGCGAATATAGAATAAGCAGTCACCGACCAAGCAGCGGCAAGGTGAGCAGGATGTAGTGAACTGAAAGGTAGGATGTGTAGACCAACAAAAAACTACAAGTCCTATGACCACTTTGCAACGTGGCGAGTCAATGCCACCACTAAATAAGCATTCCTCTGGTGTAAGGCAGCAGTGACCTTTAGTAAAGGCTAGAGGCTGAATAAATAGTTTCTAGATGGGTTGTAGTCCTAATATCGTAAAGCCGACTCATCCGGTTTATGAACTGCGGTGTGGAAGGCAAATGGGGACACCACCACACTACTATCCCTATTAAAGGAGTATGGAAATGAACATAAATAATAGTAACTTCTTAACAAGGCTTATTCGGTCGTCATCATGCAAAATTGGAACATGGAATGTCAGGACCTTGCTGACACCGGGTAAGTTGGAAAAACGCAAAATCGTAAGACTACAGAGTGACATACTGGGACTAAGTGAGGAGAGATGAGAGGGCAGTGGAGATTATTGGAGTAACCAACATAGAGATATTTACACAGGTAATAAAGGGGGTCAAATGGTAGTGAAATAGTACTGAACAAGAAATGGGGAACGCAAGTTTAAAACAAAAAAAATCACAGCGATCGAATAACAGTCGTAAAAATAAGATCTAACCCTACAATTATAGACATTACACACACACACATATAT
>JAOCPS010571308.1:0-11215 GCA_025505425.1 Graphium colonna | reverse complement strand
TTTGCCCCTGATGTTCCGCTCCTATTGGTCATAGCGTGATTTAAAAACCTAAAGCCTTTTCGATAAATAATCAGCATTATAATTGCAGTTTATGTATGTGCTGAGGCTAAAAGATAAGATACTATATATTAAACTTTTCGCACTGTCTTCTTGATAGTGACTAGACGAAACTTAGATTAGAATAGAATTAAAACTTTTTAGTGTTTTTGTCTGTAAAGAAATCGTTTTAAAGATAGAAACCATCCTGCCACTTTTGTTTTTTGTTAGTCCACTCCTAACGGTCTTTCAAAACTTTCACCTGAACATTTGCTGAACGTAGACAAAAAAACTTTCTGTATCGTCCATAATCTTTTCTTCGAGAATTGAGTATAATTACTACACAAATTTTAAGACGTATAACATTTTTGTCTTCTGTGGTCAATTTATATGAGGATGTAACTCTTTATTTGAATTTCGTACCAAACAAATTCCAACTAAATTTCAAAGCCCATAACAAAATAGCTGACCTTCAAACTAAAAATTCCATCCAAGCAATGTATAAGCAAAAAGAAAAGACATTAATTAAACACCAAGAACTATGCGATTAACGGCACCCTCTGATGGTTTTGCATTCGCGACCTTAACTTGTGACTTGCAAGTCGCCGTGTGTATCAACTATGATCGTTCGTCGAAGCAACACTTGGCATGACGTGACCGTGTGTCGCGGCTTATTATTTCCGGCGTGTCGCGATCAGCTCCATACAATGCGTGTTTCCGTTCCGCTGACAATGCTCGGCAATTAGAGGTATGGGAAGCGTTTTGCTCCACCGTCCGCTATTCGTGTGGACACGCGACTCCGACACGCCATACTGGAACTATATGGAAGTTTCTCGAAGCGCCATCACGTGATCTACTATCAGCTTTATATATACGACATCTTTATGGAAATAACTGTCGCCAGCGAATAATGGACCTTGAAGAATAGAGCCTGTTCCTACCTTAATGGCCGGCAACGCTCTTGTATTCCCTCTGGTGCTGCGGGAGTCCATCGGCGGTGATCACTTACCATCAGATGAGCCGCTTGCTCGTGTGCCTCCCTCTCTATAAAAGAAATAAGCCCTTGTTGACCAACCTCTTCCTTCTGGCCTTATTCCGAAAATACTTGGGGCCGACTTCTATTTCAACCAAATACTTTCTGATTATCAGTTTTGACGACTGCTATCTGACCTCCACAACCCAAAGGGATAAACTGAATTCATATGATGTGGTTGTCAATATATTTGAAGGCATTGGCAAGGATATCAATGCCTTCAAATATTGACGACTGTCAAAGGTACTCTTGACAACCGAGACCGACTACTTAAACCCACATTCGACGCATGGATCAGCTTAATTTTGAAGCAATCGGGTGATCGGCCCATAATTTCCTAACCCTTCTAAGAAACAACAGCACAAAATCATTCTCCTACCACGGGATTCGAACCCACAACCTTGGGATTGTAAAGCTGGCCAATCTGTGGTGTATTTTAGTCTTCAGATTATATTTTAGTCTTCTGCCTTCGTCGCCCTCGCTTCGCACTGGAGGTCGAGGAACTTGCTTTGCGATGTTGAATTTGTTCTGTTAAGTCCTACCTAGTAAAGAGTAAAACGCACTGATCATTTATCATTGCCTGAATTAATATGATCTATGCTTGACGGTTTATGATCCATAAAGTATTTTAGCTATGTATATTTCTGTTTTTTTGGTGTATAATATCCTTCGTAAATAATAATCGTATGTGTTATTTAATCTTTTTATATTATTTTTCACTTAGATCAACATTAATAATCTATATATTTTTTTCTTTTTATTACACTACATTATTAATGATCGTCTAATGCACCATTTATATTTATTTATAATAATGGCATAACATCATGATAGCAAAAGCAATAATGTTTTTACAGAATCTGGTTCAGTTTACTCAGCTTCGGTTGAGTATACATATTTTTTTTTTATTTTATTTTATTTTAAACGCTGCCCTTGTTATAAGATCAAAGTCTTGTGACACAAGGACGTTTTACAAATATAAATCGCACAAAGACAAACACCCAGATCTGAAACAACTATGTGTAGGTCGTACAAATATTTGCTCCGGGTGGGAATCGAACCCACGACCTGCGACGCCGCAGCCAATGTCTTAGCAACTGCGCCAACCGGTCATCTTTTTTTGACGCAACTGAAAGAAAGCTTGTGTGTGTTAGACGTAGAGTAGAGTAGAGTTTCGACAAAGAATTAAAACTTAAAATTACATCGTGTGAGTAAAATCGTAACAGCTTTTTTTGGTCTTTTTCAGTTTTCTTTAAATTATGTGTTTGTACACTACTACCTAATTTTCTCTGCACCACCCAAAGGTTGACTGGAAGAGAATGAAGAAGCCTTAGGAATTAAGTCCGCTCATGTACGGTATATGTGCAAGAAGAATAAATAAACAGCTATTTTAACATAAAAATTAGATATTTGTTAAATAATATCCTTAAATTTTCATATACATTTGATAAAAAGCTCAAATTTTGGCTTTACAAACAGACACTTTATTTTTTATTTATATATTAAGATTTAATTTAACTAATTTAATCATATTAATTAATCTATAGCTTGTAACTTTATTCATAAAACACGCAAACATACATAAATTTTATATAAAAATTCTTATTTGCTCTTTCCTTACCACCCTTTCCTATCCTTCGTCATTTGCTTTGTAGCCCATTGGGTACTGGTCCTTCCTTTACAAACCAATGATCATAGGTTCGAATCCCAGTGAAACCTTGTTTTGTTTTTAGTGGGATAAGGGCAATACGGGCTGATCACCTTATTACCTGAAAATTAAGATGACCGATAAGACTTACCTATAAATAATCGATCCCTTACCTGATTTATTTTCGGTCGTAACCGATATCTGTCTCCTCAAACTATGAGAGGGAAGAATATCCTGAGTGGTTGGAATTTGGCCAAAAGGACCGAAAAGAGCTGGGGATGATGGGAAAAGAGAGGGCTTCAAATCCTGGCTCAGACGACGATGTTTTGCTATTGTAGACCCGTTTGGCTTATATCAATGGTTTCATTAATAAAAACATTAATAAAAAATATACAAAGACTAGAGAGAGCCATGGTAGCTCAGGGTCTTTAATTCTGTTTCCTCGAGGCAAACCTGAGTTCGATCCCCGGTTCCGGCACCATTGAAATTGCTAATTTTGTAATTGCAATTTCAAGTGCTGACTTATCATGTGCTCTGCTGTGAAGAAAAACATCGCGAGGAAACCTGCATATCTAAGAAATAATATTTCTGGGATATGTGAAATCTTGCAATCCACACTTGGGCCGCGTGGTGGACAATCACTATACCCTTTGTCTAGAGAAAGCGTTTGCTCGGCAGTGGAACAATTTGATAATAGCCTGTTACTTTATACAAAGATATAAAAATAAAAATTTATAAAAAAGTGTTTTCAGTGTGTTCAGTTCCAGAACTTTAAAGGTTTCCGTTGTTTAATAAACGTGTTTTGTCTTTCTTCCGTACTCTTGTGCGTGAGGTAGACGGTATAACTTTGTTGCAATGGTAGTACAACTGTATGTTCAACAATGAATTTTCTAGATATTATATGTGTATTCTAGATATCCATAAATGATGTTAATCATACAACATACTAGTCGACATGGCAGATGTTGCAATCATTCATCAAAATCACGTAATCAGATCCAAAAGACCAACACCTTCTTAAGTACCCGTACATAGTATACATACACGCATACGCACACGCACACGCGCACGCACACGCATACGCACACGCGCACGCACACGCATACGCACACGCACACGCACACGCACACGCACACGCACACGCACACGCACACACACACACACACACATATAATAAAGCACTACATAGCATTTAATACTAATAATTAAACATCAAGTGATCTGATCACTTGCCTAATTTTAATCCCATCCATAGCTCACGTAGCCCGATGAGAGATATCCGACACGACCGGAGAGAGATCAGGCGCAGGACCTACTATTAACATGCCCTTCCGACGCATGGATCGACTTTCTTTTCAGGCAATCGAGTGATCAGCCCGCCTAGCCCTAACCCAACCAAGAAACAACAACGCAAAGTCATTGTCCCCTCGATTCGAACCCACAACCTCCGGTTTACAAAGCAAGGGCACATACCATTAGGCTACTGCAACAAGGAACACCTAGCTTATACTTTCTCGTCATAAACCTTAATCTTATTTATTAATCATCCTTTAAATAATTGTAGTCGTTTGTATAAAAACGAAATACGTCAAAGATTGTTGCAATTAAAAACAATGTAACAATGTGTTATTCTAATAAAAACAATATTATCTAGTGTCAACTTACAAGCAGAATGATAAGTCTTTTACTATTGAGTATACGGCGTGTTTGGCATTGGTTTGCATCCAGATTTAATTTGAAAAAATATAGCAATTATATTTTTTATACAATCATCTGCATGTTACATGTCAACCGTCTCCGCAGCCTAGTGGTTTGTAAGATGGTCGTGGGTTCGAATCCGGTGGGGAAACAATAACTTTGTGTTGTTTCTTGGTTAGAATAAGATAATGCGGGCTGATCACCGATTGCTTGAAAAGAAAGATGATCCATTCGTCGGAAAAAAACAACAATAAACTATTAAATTTCTACAATCTCTTGGTAAATACCCCTTTGAGACTACATTTGTTGATTTGTAGACCAAATGGCGTAGCGGTTTCAATCCGGTTTACACCGTAATGCCCTTCACAGTTCATTCTCGGTCCAAAAAATCAATGAATGTATTCACACTGGCCGTGGCAGTCAGGTTCCATTCCAATTCCATTTTCGATTTGAACAGCCGAGATCGGACCGAGAACTAATTGTGAATGACATGATGTGTACCGGGACTTATGGTTTCAAGTCAATAATGTGACCGCCAACAGATTTACTTGAAATTATCGTGTCACTTTGTCCGCAATAAACTCGTTAAACTACTGAACCAATTTGAATCAAATTTTGCACACTGTGTGCAGCTTGATCCAACTTAAGGGATCGGATAGCTTATATCTCTATTTATAATTGTAATATTGCTAATTATTTGTTAATTATTTGAAACATGTAATTTAACCAATTTGTCCTCAAGTTCCCCGTGGATTTTTACGCCGGCTATAACGTTTTTGTTTTTATTTATAAATAATAAGTGCACCGTTTGCAATAGTTTACTAAAATATAATTTATCTGATACCTGAGCCACAGCTACGCGTGGCCAAGTCTGCTAGTATAAAATAAATATAATTAATAATATAAATATAAATATAGTATAAAATAAATATAAATAATATAATAAAATTAATAAATATGATTATTTTGTTGCTAAGCGAAGCTAGTGGTGTATGACTAGAGTTTATACACACACATACACGCGCACACACACACACACACACACACACACACACACACACACGCACACACACACACACACGCACGCACGCACACCCACCATTAGTACATGTAACGTAAGAATTCATACTTGTAAATTCTAAATTACACACACACGCACACACACGTGTATGTGTGTGTGTAATTTAGAATTTACAAGTATGAATTCTTACGTTACATGTACTAACTTATCACGTTAACGGCTGCCGTAAATATGTGCGTTTTATTTTTAAAATACATCACAATATTGGTTTTACTGAAAGGTCAATTTTCAACCCATTCAGCTTCTTAAGTTTTGATTTCTACAGACACAAAAAACAAGTACGTCTCAAGACATTCCACAAAAATTTCGTAGCCTTGTCCGCCCGTAAGCTTGTTTGCTTGAACGCGCTAATCACAGCAACCACATGTCCAAATTGAAAAGAAAATTGTGTTGGAAAACGCATTTATTCCGGAAAGCTTTATGTAACATCACGCTATGGCAAATTCGAGCAGAGCATCATTGAAAGATGTTGCAAAAACATCTGTGGCTGCGTGTATAAACAAACGAAAAGAAAGTTGTTGAGTTGCAGTAGACAAATTACCTTCCAAGGAATTTGTGAAAACAGCATTAGTTAAAAAAAATATAGTAGAATTACCTTTCTAGTTTAGAAAAGAGGATGAGGTTTAATCTAATAAACGTCCTTACATATTGCGTCTGTGCGGATGTCGTATTTAACTCTATCATTAGTACAATTTGTATTTGGAATCATAACGTAGGCTGACTAAACAGATGTCATATTGCGAGCAAATAACTCCGTACAAACATTTCCCGCGCACATTTGCACAGAGTATAAACTGTTTAAACTTTGCTAATTTTGTTATTACGCGCCTTACATTGTTGCTTTAGCATTGTGGCTAGGGTCGTGCTGGGACAATTCGCGGCTGTTGCTACAGGGATCGTTCTTGTCTATGGCGACATGGCAAACGGCTTCAAATAACCAGATATATATATTAAGTAGCTTAGGTAAGAATGGTAAGCGATCCCGTCGCCCATGGACACACGCAATATTTGGAGAGTGCGTTGCCAACTTGGGAAATTTGATAGAATAGATTTATTGAATAGGATTGGGTAGGCGATTTAGGATTTGTAGGGGATAGGAGTGGGAAAAAAAGGATAGACATAGCCACCCGGCAAGCCCCAAAAGTCATGCATACTTTTTTTTATGCCGACTTTATGAAGAGCAGTGATACTTCACCGAGCGAACGAGGCCGTAGAAGTGCAGCATAAGCTGTCAAAAGATGTTATGCTCTACCCCATCTGTAAAATATATTAAGGACATTTTTTTTGTTATTCCATGTCAGCCAATTTTGTTTTGTTACTGCTGTTTATAGGTACTAGACCAGTGGTTCCCGAAATGGGCGCTGAAGCAATTTAGGAGGGGGGAGGGAGGGGGGCTGAACCTCTCGCGTTCATTCAAGACAGTGGTTTAAGTTGGCCTCAATCGCTCTTTCAGGGGGCATTAGATGGTATTATTATTATTGTAGAATGTAAAATTTTTTTGGCGCTTTAAATTTTTTTTCTAAAAAGCTGGATAAATAAAGTTTGGGGACCACTGTACTTAGATTTATGGCAGGGGGAAATGTTACCGACTCGCGTCACCGACACGCTAATGCACATTATCTTTCTATCTGTAGCTACATTATACGATATATGAAGAATAAAGAGAAGAAGAATAAAAGTAAATAGTTATTTACTATAATAATCTTAAATTAAATAAATTATTGCGCAATTTTTGTCCGGGGGTGAGGCGAAAGGCGGGGGAGCGCTCGGGGGTCGGCGATCTTATTGCGAACCAGGCACCGCGCCTTGCCGCCACTCTTTACTGCATTTTTTGGAAAGTTTGGCCAAAAACTATGCTCCAAATTTTATCCCTTCATAAAGTCGGCATAAAATAAAGTATGCATTACCTTTAGGGATTCCGGATGGCCATGTCTACCCTTTTTTTTCTATTCCTATCCTCTCCAAATCCTTAATCCCAACCCTATCTAATAATCCTATTATATCCCATCTCCCAGCTTGACAACGCACTCGCAACTCTCTGTATGTTGCGTTTGTCTCTGGGCGACGGGATCGCTTACCATCTGGTCAACCGTCTGCTCGTTTGTCTTCCTCTCCATGAAAATATGCCTATATTTTTTATTCATTTTGTCTTGCCTTTCATACAATTGTGTACTAATTTTGTTTTTCTTTTTCAATTACGTATTTATAGATGAAACTTAAAAGACTTTTGGCGCCTATTTAAAACCAACGCAATGCACAATATAACAAATAGACATTTTTTTAATTACTTGATTTCGTGTTAGACAAAAACTAAATAAAATATTTTAGTTTAGTAAATAAATATTTAAAGCGAAGGAGAAAAGGAGCGATGCAATATTAATATTGAAGGCAATACGAATATTGCATATACGAGGACTCCACGCATACGATAAAGGGATGTTCGCAAATAATATAAAAAATAAAATAAAAAAATGAGTAAGTGGTAGAGCACATCATCCTTTCACAGCTTTTGCTGCTCTGTTACGGCCACGCTCGTCCGGGAAAGTACCACCGCCTTTTATAAAATCGACATAAAATAAAGTATGCATGACTTTTAGGGATGCCGGATGGCCATGTCCACCCTTTGTCTTTTCCCACTCCTTTCACCTCCAAATCTCTATGCCGACCCCATCCTATCCAATTAACTCATGGTATCCAATTTCCCAGGTTGACAACGCCGTCGCAACTCTCCGGATGTTTCGTGTGTCCATGGGCGACGGGATCACTTACCATCAGATGAACTGCCTGCTGTTTGTCTTCATTTCCTTAAAAAAAGTCCTCCTGACAACGGCCACGGCAGCATTATAGTGCAGGCAGATATTATAGTGCACAAATGTACGCGCAAACACAGGTGCACTCTCTGTTTCTTTACTCTCATAGCCCGATGGGTATCCAATACGACCGGAGAGAGATCAGGCGCAGGACCGACTTTTTACATGCCCATCCAATGCATGGATCATCTTTCTTTTCAAACCATCTGATGACCAGCCCGCATTGCCCTAATCCAACCAAGAAACAACAACACAAAATCATATTCCCCCCACGGGATTCGAACCCATGACCTCTGGTTTACAAAGCAAGGGCCCTTACCACTAGGCTACGGAGGCGGCAAATATGCGGCGTATCATACACATAATTACATTACTTTGGTTTATATAGCAATATATAGCAGTTATAATATGTACAAATAATATTATGCTACACACACACGCGCACCTTACCTTGTTGCAAAATCATGCCACTCCAATTATATTTTAAACAAGTTGTTTTGTCTCGGTGGTAACGTATTTGACAAATCCATAACTGGAGTATGTATCAACAATGTATACAGGATGATTGGTGAATCGCCCTTGATATTAAATGAGAACACTCTGTACTCGATTGTCATCATGATTATGTAATAAAATTAGGGGCATAGTTTTAGAACAAATTTCCAATAAATAAATGAAGCGTGGTGGCTTTGATCACCTGGTATACGCAAGGCCGTTGACCTCTGCCTTCCGTCTTAAGCTGGCCACACCATGTAGACCTAGATGAACATGAATTCCGTAATTAATTTTTAACTTTAGATCATGTTTATTCAGTGGTAAAGCAAAATTTATTTTAATATTATTCCTATTGATCGCCAAATATAATGTCAGATAAAACATCAATTTTTAAAATCAGTTCATAAGTCGCGGAAATATGTGCGAACATTTCTTTTTGTTTCATTTTGATTTAAAAACAAACGAAAATCCCCTATGATACAAAAAAAATAATTTTTCAAATTGGTTTTTTAATGACGGAGATATACGTTAAATACATTTTCTTATTTGATTTGAAAAACAAACCTCTAAACTGTTTTTTAATATATTATTAAAAAAATAAAAATTATGTGACCATTCCGGAAGCATATCCTTCCGGAATGGTCCCATAATTTTTATTCATATCAGATAAAAAAAGAAAATCGGTTCACAAAAGGCGGAGTAATGCGCGAACATACAAAAAAATACATACATAAAAAACAGTAAAAACATTCGAATTCGAACCATCCTCTTTTTTGAAGTCGGCTAAAAATAAATAGTGACAAAGGAATATCAATTGTAAAACATATCATGAACTACTAAACCGATTGTGATTAATTCTTTCTGCAACAAAACTGAGGAAGATAAGTAAATTTTTCACGGGACGATGTATGCATTTTTACACCAAAATCCCAGAAAACTTTCAAAATTAATCAGCTAATAAATTCAAGAAAAGTGTTAAAGAACGTTTGTCCTTAACAAAGTCGTTCTTTAAAAAACACCCTGGTAATGAACTGCTCGCTTTTTCAACTTCTTGAACACATTGTATGTTTAATATATTATTAAAAATATTGATGAGTATTGGTCCCGGTGAATTACTTACTCCGGTTCTTCTTATGTCAATGGCTTCCCTTCTAAACCGGTGGTAGCTTTCATGACAATCAATAAGCAAGTGATATCACTTCTGTATTGAATAAAGATATTTTAAATTTGGTAACCAACAAACATGGAAACTGTACTCACATTACCTACATATATTCCTTCTGCAATTTAATATTTGAAGTTCCAGAAGCAGCTCTTCATTTAGTATTGTGGAATATACATACATATGTACATATATTATTTACTTTATTTTATATAGACTCCGCTAAGTTAAAAGTACTATATCTATATCCTTGCTGGCACGAGGAAGTAACACCGCATTTTACAAATTCAGCATAAAATAATATATGCACAACTTGTATTAGACGGCCATTTGTAGCTTATTCTTTTCCCACTCCTTTCCCCTCCAAATCCTTAATCCTGATCCAATTCCATGGAAAAATCTCCTTCTATTCAATTTCCCAGGTTGTCAACGCGCTCACAACTCTCCGGATGTTGTGGATCCATGGGCGGCGGGATGCTTCATAACAGGTGAATTTTCCGCTCGTTTATCTTCTTTTCCATGAAAAAATCTCTCCTATTTTCTTATAAGGATAAAGCAAGACGATTAATTTGATGCCAAAAGATTGTCTGCCTGACCTGGATGGACGAAGGTAACAGACTTAAAAAGGAATTGAATCATTTTTGGGGTTGCAAATAGGAAAAGAAGGGAAGGAAATGAGAAGTCGTACGTCATGTTAACACATCAGATATACTTAACGTAGGAACGCTTGTGTGCGTGATTCTCTATGTTCCAATGTATTTGCATAGTTATCAAATTCTTTTTCAGTTACAAAAAAATTATGAAATATTTAGCAGAAGTTTTTTAACCGTAATCAAAAAAGGAGGAGATTCCCAATTCGTCGTCTCAAATGTTTGAAATCAAAATATTGCGAACCTAATAATTTTATCAAAATCACGTTCAAAACAATTTTCACTAATATTGTTAATATTGTTTAAGGTAAAAGCTTAATCGGATATATTAATATCATATACCTGTGGACTACGCCCTATGCCCTCGTTCTAGAAGAGGCCTTAGCCAAGCTGTGGGACAATTAAAAAAATAAGCTGTTACTTTACTCTTATACCCGTTTAAGGTATTTAAGTTTGCATTGAAAATTATAACTTTTGAAATAATAATTCATGCCTCTTTTTTATAGAGGAGGAGGCAAACGAGCAAGCGGCTCACCTGATGGTAAGTAATCACCGCCGCCCATGGACTCCCGCAACACCAGAGGGGTTACAAGAGCGTTGCC
>JAOCPS010570867.1:0-11217 GCA_025505425.1 Graphium colonna | reverse complement strand
ATCTAAGAAATTATATTTCTGAGATATGTGAAGTCCACCAATCCGCACTTGGGCCGCGTGATGGACTATGCCCTATAGGCTGTTACTTTACTTTACTTTTCTTTAAAGAAACTAGAATTCACTCAAAAGGGCAAATTCTGTAGGTAATCATCGCGAGTACACAATACTCAAACACTGACCAAAGTTAATCAACAAAGACATTACTATGTTTTACTAAACGGCGTATACAGTTAGGTGATTTAACGCTACGTAAGAAGTTTATCACTGGAAGTTTGTTTATCACAGATTTAGATATCCTAATAATTTGAATTATATCGTAATGATACAAAATGCAGTGGTACAGGGTCATGTACTCAGCTTTTGTGCTGCTCTTACAAATACGTAATAAAATAAAGTATGCATGACTTTTGGGGTTGCCGGATGGCCATTACTACCCTTTTCCTTTTCCACTCCTTTCCCCTCCAAATCCTTAATCCTGAACCCGTCCTATCCAGTAAAGCTCTTATTCCTTTTCCCAGTTTGACAACGCACGTGCAACTTTCGGATGTTGTGTGTGTCCATGGACGACGGGATCACTTGACTTCAGGTGAACCGTCTGCTCGTTTGTCTTCCATTCTATAAAAATAATACAATGTGAAACCATCTTCACGTTTGTATCATTAAGATTTTCCGCAACTAAGCTTTGATGTGAAATTGTACCTTTGATATCGATTTAATATTAATTTGAGGAAATGCAGAAAAAATATTTAAACTTATGACAAAATATAAGATATCGCATTATTCTCTCTAAATAACAGGCCTCTTAATGCAATCAATTATTGTAATAATTTGATACAAATAATACGATTCCGGCCATATTTCCAAATTAAATGGAGCAAAACTTTTTGTCGAGTTTCCGTCGGAAAATTGGTGGGTACATAATTTCCATACTAATTAATTCCTTTATAAGTTCAAAAATGTTATTTTTACTTAACCAAAGATAGTTTTATTGACGTTAGATCGTTTTGGTTCATTTAAATATATAATTTGTCATATATCTGCATGGGTTTATTTATTGTGAAATTTGTCATTTATTCAGTTTAATGTCTCTGTTTATTTTCTTTGCTTTCATAATTTTAATTTCGCCTTATTTTTATTTGTGTGCTTTGCATGTCTTTCATTATTTTATGCTTTTTTCTTAAGGCCATGGATCCGTCACTCGCCGTAAGTATATAAACTATGATATTTTTTTCTCACGAAAGAAAGAATCATTATAGTTCATGAGTAAAAATAAACTAAATAACGTTCTACACAATTGTAATAAATATAACATAATAAATTTTCAATAAAAATTTTACAATAATATTCTATGATTCCTATTCACGTTAAGCGTAATTTTTTTTTCAACTTGGAAATTTTTAACAAAAAAGATATAATTGGAATCGGGTCATAAAAAAAGTTATGTCCTTTTAGGGCTCTTACTCTTTGGCTCTTTTTTGAAATCGTATAAAATTTGTTATTTTATACAATTTCGGGTATAAAACATTACAGTAATCATTTTTAACATTTATCTCACAATCTACCTAATAGTGTATCGAACATCCATTACCTCACTAACGCGTACGAGTTTAGTACATAATAACGATTCCTTCCAGTACCAGTACCACGCAAAAATGGATGCCCAGATCGAAGCATGCCTCCAGGCGATGGCCACCGGCATGACCACGAGGCTTTCTGCGGTGTTGGAAGCTACCTTGGCAAAGATCGCCCGATTCGACGAGGGCAGGTACGTATTTGATTCTTCTTTTTCTTCCTAGCCTTATCCCCAAGTTACTTGGGGTTGGCTTTTTTCACATAGAGGAAATGCATAAAACGTATGCACGTCTCGTTGGGGCATTACGGGTTATGTCAGATTTTTACCTGAGGCCTGTCACCTGAGACCCTAAAAGCCAGGAGAGCAAGTGCGAACGAGCAACAAGCCTTCCAGCCCCCGCGGGCTACAGTACAGAGCATCCTGCGGCATTTCCAGGCCGCATCTGTAGGATCAGGCATCAGAAGGATCTGCCAAGTTGCGGGGGATAGGGAGACCGGCTTATGATCTACCGACACTCCCCTTCCCCCACGACTCCTTATTGGTTGCAAAAAAACAGAGAACAGTAGCCAAAAGTTCAGGGCTCATGGGGACGGGGCAAACAGGCTAGACATCCTAGGCACAACAGATGCATCCACCTGTCCCCCGCAAACCCACCTCTTTGGGCCCGCGGCGAGGCGGAAACCCGGTTGGAGGAGGGGGGTCGGCTTCTTATCCAACCTGATTATGAGTTTTTACACAGAATAACTGTCACTCGACCTTAACAACTGAAAGGAATAAACTGAATACGAGGGAGTAATTAGCTGTCGGGATATTTGAAGGCAAAGTTATCCTATAACGACTTTCAGGTAGGTAGGTATTCTTAACCAGGACCGGCTTTTTACATGCCCATTTGATACATGGATTATCTAACTTTTTAGGGAATTGAGTGATCTGCCCGTATTGCCCTAAAGGAACAAAGAAAAACACAATAAAGTCATTGTCGTCGTCGTCGCGCCCTTGGGATTTGAAACCTTTACCTCTGGTTTGTGAAGCACGTGTCTTTACTTTGAATCCACGAAGGCGCGTAGATACGTAATTGAGTCCTATCAAAAATTCCTCACTTATTGGGCAAAACTCCTCAAAAACACACTAAACACCCAAACACTTCCTTATGCTTATACAAACACTATAAAACTTTGCATACAAATCGTTTAAACATGAAAATTAACTCTTGTGGCGTATAAAATTATATTCTTAACAAATATTAATGAACATATCATCATGCAGCTGATATTTAAAAAAACGAAATAAAAGGAACTGGAGAAAGAATCCTGGAAATATATTAAAAAAAATCTAATATTTTCTATCACAAGTAAATCCGGACAAAAGTTAATAATTCATTATGTTTGTATGTATAAAGTTTAATAAACATTTTAGTTTCTGATTCTTATAAAACGACTTCCAGCTTGATCGGATCGATCCTGACCATAGCCAACGTGTCTGGCTCCGGCAAGGACATCGGTCAAGGCTACGTGAACTTCATGAGGAACTCTATGGACCAAATTAGGTCAAAGGTAAATTAAATTCAAGTGCTAGACAAACATAACAAACAGCAACCACAACAAACTCCAATAACGCCTCTATCGGGAGAGCACCTATGTACCTGCAACATGGCGGTATCTTGCACATGCGTTCAGCCGCACTTATTGGCGAGCGCGGTTTCGTTCTTTGTTTTTCGCCGCTCTTTGTATCTAACGATCGCGAGTGTCATCTCATCATCAGTAAGGAACGCAAAGAAGAAGCAAAAACTTTCATAATAGCAATCCAATGTAAGGGTCATCACGCACAGCAAATGACGCCGGAACCCGAATCACCACACTTTACAGATCGTAACGTATTTTTTCTGTCTCTAACGAAAGTAAAAATGTCAGGCATCTTCAATGTTATATATTAAAGTTATGTTTAACATTTTTTTTTGATAAGACATTGTTTTAACCGAAGGAGGAAGGTTCTCAATTCGAATATTTATATGCTTTATTATGTACGCTCGCGCAAATCTCCGCCGTATATGATCCGATATTCAAATTTTTTTTCATCTTATATATTCTTTCGGAAAAGTCAATGGTCAAATGGAAAAATCGATCCAGTAGTTTTCCTTTTAAATCAAAATAACAAAATGGATTTCATGTATTTTGCTCGTATCTCCACCACTTATGAACTAAATTCAAAAATTATATTTTTTGTATATGATAGATTCTTCATCAATGTTCTCATAAAATTTTCAAAAAAATCCATTCATAAGTTTGTTTTTTTTTTTTTAATAACAAAATTTAGGAATGTTCGCACATATCTCCGCATATTACGAACTAATTTGGAAAATATTTTTATATCTGTGGAGTACACTTTCACAGTGCTCCTACATTTTTTAAATCACATTAGTAGTTTGTTTTTAAAATCACAATAATGGAAAGGATATGTATAATAGATATTCAAAAAGGTCTTTTAAGGCGTTTGAAGTCGGTTTTTGTAATTGTTGGTGAAAATAAACTTTTTACAAAACAACTTACTAAGAAATTTTAATCCTTCACTAACCTATAAGTTATTGCACTCAGCGTTTAGCAGAGCTGATTACAAATTGCAGGTCACGGATGAGCTGTGGATTTTGCAGCTGTTCGAACAGTGGTACGGGATCCAAGTGGGGCTGATAAACACGTGGCTGGGCGAAAGGCCCGCGCTGCATCCACACCAGGTCGCCTGCCTCTCCATCATACTCAAGGTCGGTGTATATTTTAAAATTTTCTTTAAAACTAGCTAGGCGTTCGCCTTTAATTCAATATACCTGATAGAACCTGAATCTGAACCTCCGGTGTAAACAACAATAGCAGTATAGCAATCTCAAATGCTATTTTAATTTGCTCGGCGGTAAATGAAACCAATCTCGACTACGAAATGTCTTCTTAATCGTGCCCTCACTGCTGTGGATTGTGACTCCAGAGTTAATGGGTAAGCTGTCTCCATCGGTCACGTTTAGTCGCTTGATGGAGTGCGGTACTGGCAAGTATTTCCAGGCGTTCTGGACTTTGGTCTTTCACCACCTTTAGTGACATCGGCTTCTGAGTCTTTTACCGTCCATTTTTCCGGTCACTGTCAGACGTTCAAGGTTGTCCGTAGTTCTGCGAGCGACACGGCCGATAAACGCTAGCATGCGCTGCGAACAGATTTCAGATAAGCGAATTTTAAGATCTTTGAGTATAGAGACGTTTGTACGGCGGGCTGTCCAAAGCATTCGTAACATGCAGCGCTTGCACCACATTTCAAAGGTATTAATTCTTTGCCTGTCAGCTGCTTTGATAGTCCACGTCTCTGCACCATACAGAAAAATGGAGAAGACAAGTGTTCGAATCAGATGTATTTTTGATCCATTAGTGATGATTATGTCGCTTCAAATTTTATTCAGTTGGGTCATTATTGTTTGGCCAATTCAAAATAAATGAACTACGAAATCTAATACACAAAATCTAAAATATATAAAGATCATAGATAGATAGATATATAGATATTAGATTGCTCACATTAAAGTAGACACAGTCAGTTTAGTGAAACTAAACAAAAACGAAACGTGGGCAAGGGCGGTGTTGTCGCTATAAGCCATCTCTTCCAGGCAATCTTGTAAGACGAAATATTTATCAATCTATTCAGGTTGTGATGTTAAAAGTCCACCGTCAACCCAGAAAAGTACGGTGGTACCCTTTACATAAAAGCCGGAAGAACATAAAATCCTTACGTCTTTTTCCGGTCCTTTTCCCCATCTTCATACCCAGCAGTCTAATCAATTTCGTAGACTAGCCCACGCAACTCTTCGGATGTTGGGTGTTTATGGGCAACAGAATCGTCAAACATCAAGTGAGTAGACTGCTGGTTGGTCATCGTTTTTTTTATAAAAAAGGTCACCATGCCGCACTATAACCGTGTGGTAGACTATGCCTTTATACTCTCTATCTAGATGCCCTGCTGTAGGATACATTTAGAATAGGTTATTACTTATTTTTGGTACATTACAATACATAAGGTTAAAGGTGGTAGAGCATAGCATCTTTTCACAGCTTTTGCTGCATTTCAACGGCCGCGCTGGCCGGGGGAAGTACCACCGTCCTAAATATATTCGGCATAAATATAAAGCATGCATGGCTTTTGGAGATGCTGGATGGCCATATCTACTCTTTTCTTTTCCCACTGCGTTCCCTTCTAAATCCTTAATCCGGACCCATCCTATCCAATAAACCTATTCCATCCAACTTTCCAGGTTGACAACGTACTCGTGACTCTCCGTACATTGCGTGTGTCTATGGGCGACGGGAACGCTTACTATCAGGTGAACCATCTGCTTGTTTGTCTTCCATCCCATAAAGAAAAAAAGAAAAAAAATACTCAATCCCACGGAGTCAGTTAATTGTCAATGCCATATCCAAATTAATTTTTTTTAAGGAAAGGAAGGCAAACGAGCAGACGGTTCACCTGGTTATCCTGTCGATCCTGGCGATCCTGTCGCCCATGGACACACGCAACACCCGGAGATTTGCGAGTGCATTGTCAGCCTGGGAAATTTGATGGAATAGCTTTATTAAAAAGTATTGTGTTTATATACATCTTCATCTTTTGTTTTTACTCTTTTCAGAAAATGTACAGCGACTTTGAACTCCAAGGCGTAATCGACGACAAGTTGAACTCGAAGGTGTACCAGAGCGTGGCAGCCAGGATGCACACCGAGGAGACCACGTGCAGTCTGCTCTTGGCTCAACAGGATGCTGGGTAAGGGATGAAGAGAAATTCTTTTTAACAGACTTCAATAAAGAAGTCTTTATATGTTCGATAGTATGTATGTATGTTTACCTAATTCTCTTTCAAGTATGAATCGATTTTCAAAATTCTTTTTTTTTTTATTTGAAGGGATATAGTATCAAGGTGGTTCCATATTTGTTATTAAAATCTATTTAAGATTCTTTTTTTTAATCAGATAACTGTATAAATGCCATGTACGTCTACTTCTGATGCGTTTGAATTCCGTTTCGTAATTTTCTCTGAAAATAATACTTATTTATAATTCATAGGATACGTAAGATAACGGCCCTATTTCGGAATCATCAGAGGTTTCGTTAGTGGCTGCAAAGCTTTGAACCTTCTGTACTGTAATAATTCAAGCGTCCATTTATATCCTCGTGAGTTAATTGTGTAAAAATCTTGTCGACGGTAACTATTTTTTCATGTGGGCAGTTTTAATAGAGTTGTTATTTTCATCTACTACACACCTAGTTTTTGGTCATAATCCTATTATTACTATTTTTGATGGAATGGAAGCCAAACGAGCAAATAGTTCACTTGATGTTAATCGATCCCAATGCCCATAGACACACGCAACATCCGGAGAGTCACGATTGCGTTGTCAATCTGGGAAATTGGATAGAATACATTTATTGAAAAAGATGGGTCGGGGTTGGGATTTAGCGGAAAAAGGAGTGGGTAGACATGGCTATCCGGCATCCTAAAGTATGCATGACTTTATTTTGTATCGACCTTGTAAAGGGCGGTGGTATACTCGGCCGTAAAAGTGCAGCAGTGCAGCCTCTGTGACTAAATCAACAATAAACAGATAGACGATATCCAAACACTTGTTAGCGCAAATGTTACTAATAATTAGAAACATAGCCTTAATTTTGGTTTTTATTCGTCCGATGTTCAAAACCGTCGTGAATGTTTAATAATATCGATTTAATATAGGGGTGGCGAGGACGGTGGTTCTGATGAAGGATCTAAAGCAGGAAAATCCAAACTGGAATCGCTCACCGAGGATGCGAAACTGGGCAACGTCACAGCAGTCGTCGGAAAGGTTAACTGAAAATAATATTAAAAATAAGCCAAAAATAATTCTTACATCATTATGTCACGACCGCATCTTTAGTCAAAAGTGGTATTCAAAATTTGATTGTATACAGGATGATCGGTGAGTCGCCTTCGATATTAAAGGAAAGCACTCGATATTTAGATAATAAAATTAGGGTAATGATTTTAGCCGAAATTTTCCAATAAACGAATGAAGTGTGGCGGTAGGACGCGTTGCATACACAGGTGAGCACGCCGCAGGTCATCGACCTTCCTCCCACTCACTCGACACCATGTCCGCTATATGAATTATGCAATAATTTTTTTAACTTCAGATTATGTTTACTCCGTTATAAATGAATATTTATTTGTAATAATATTTTTATTTTTTATATATGATCCCTATATATAACGTCGTTGAATATTGAAGATGATTCACCAGTCATTTTATTACGAAATATTATATATCAAAATATTGATGTACTCAAAAAAATTAATTGCTGATATTGGTAAATTTAATAAGAAATAAATTTTCAGAGACTAACTCAAATGTTCCAGATTTCTTAAATGAAACAAATTAACGTATGTAATACATTTGTATAAAAAAAAACAAGTAACGTCGTCATCAAACACCTCAGTCCTACATGTGACTATGAACGCTGCAAAGTATTATATTTATAATTTAGCTTCTTACCTACACAAAAATCAACCTTAACATGCTAAAAAAATCTTAAATACAATATAATATAGGTTTGATGATCAACTTTTATACATCGATAAATTTTCAACTTTTATAATTAATTTATATTTTTTTAGGTTGGCAACATGTTCGGCCGCGGCATCGGCGAGCTTTCCACCAAATTGGGTGGAGCTTCATCTTGGTTTTAACGCGGTTTTAACTTAAGCCTTAAATATCTACTTAAAAAACATATTCCTTTGCCCAGAATTGGGGTGTTGAGATCAGATTTTAGTTTTATTTTACATAAAACTATTCGTAATATGTAATGACAGCATATTACTTAGACCAAATTGGTGAAGCTTAGCGCAGGATGTTTAAAAATAAACTTGTTCTACTTAATAATGTGCCTCTTGTCGTAGGAATTCTAAATCAGAATACATTATCATTATTAATCACAGACAATACAACCACCACAGCGACCACTTAAACAAATTAATAAAAAATAAATGTTTATTGACAAAAAGGTGGCTACAGATAATATAGCCATAATCATCAGTAAGTGGCAGCAAAAAAAAAACTTTTTGTCGTTTCTACTGCGATATAATTTTCCTCTGCATTTCTAAAAATTCCACTTTGAAGTCCATCATTGTCTATTTGTAGTCTGTCTTCAAGATACAAAATGGCGGCGGGTCTATGTTACCATATTAAAAAAATAAAGAAGTGGCAAACGCATAGCTTAGTTTAAACTAATATTAAATGAAGTCTAGATTTTATTTTATAATAAAGCTTTATGTACAGTTAGGAACATTATTGGTTTATCGGAGCAAATAACGTGTGTTAGGTGTGAATAATATTAGTAGTATTTGATATCACGACTTAATATTATAAAGTGAATATATATTACAAGATATATGTATAACACGATGCTACAATAAGGAAACATATCGCTTTGGCAAATATGACGTTGTATTTTAATCGCAATCGTGTATTTTATTAGTAATATATCAAATATTGGAAGGGAAATGAGTGAGTATGAGAAGGAAATATTTCAGAGGACCTTTTCTTAATTTAAATAATGGCCTGTCGTGATAACCACACGTTTCACAGCTTCGATATGACAATTACCAGAAAAAAAATTTCTAGCTATATTTTATTCTCTTGTAATTTCCGCTGAATTGATACTCGACGGATTTGTTTAGATACATAGATAGCGTGCCCCTGTTTAATTTAGAACTAGTTGAATATTTTCTATTATAATAAAATGCAATATTTTTCTAATATCTTCGATTATCAGTTATAATCATAGCTACGTAAACATATGTTAATAAAAAAAATGGCGTCAAATGAAATGTTTTGCACGGAATTACCCATCGGTGGCGCGAAAAATTAATATGCGGAAATTTGTTTTTATAAGCTTGCAACATATATTTAATACTATTCACTGTTTTGCCGTAGTATATATTTAAATATCTAAAAGTTTTATTCTTCTCTAGATCTACACTTTTACCTTGAATTAGAAAAAATAAAACATGACTATAATAATATTACGAAATGTTTAAAATTATAGTTATATTTGTTAAAAAAAGTATTCTTCTACGCTAAATAACTTACAAATTTTCGAACAACTAGTACGTTTAAAGTTCTTAGGTAAAATTTAAAAGTTTAAAACTAGCGGATAGTCTTAAGCTGATTCGCCTTAAAATGGTCTTTATGGAATGACTTAGTATTAATCACACTTCTATCCAATATCTTAAGTCTATCCCACTTAAATCTATTGCCCTAACTATTTTCTGACTCGGCTTTTTTGGGTTAATATCATATTGGGTGTGGACAATGAGCATTGAAAACGGAGGTCATATTTTTGTTTTATTCAATACCAAGATAACAATATATTTTTGAATTTTTGCACTAGCAACACATTGTTGTGAAAGGAATATGATTAAGCTATTGTAACGTAAGCACTGTTAGTATATTGTAAAAGAATGTTAGGACTCATAATGGTGGTCATAGTAAGACATTATTCTGTATTCATAATTGATTCCCTTTTTGTAAAATTTTTAATTATTGTAACCCGTTGTGTTTGATGTTAGACCTTTATCTCAGGTTGTTTTTAATCAAATAGAAGTTTTATAAGAATTCTAATACATATTTTAAAATTTTTTGGATAATGTTATTAAATTGCATTAATTTTGCATTATTAAAAAAGGAAAACCTTTTTGCTGTCATATCGAATATTCTCTTAATATCATACATTATCATAACGAAATTTTATTGTGTGTTTTAAGTTTTCTTATATGTAAACGCATTAGTTATCGATTATTTCTTTGGTGGGCGCATTAACGAAGATTAAAAGGACGGTGAATTAGCGTAAGTACAGTATATAGCCGACTGATATGCCGATGGCAAGCCGCTTTGTGGAATCTGCCGAGATTTGGGGTAACTCGTGATGGCGCAAAATGGCTTCAACAATTGTATTTATACTCTGATATGTCACTTAAATGAAGACCATAAAGTTGCTGTTGAACAAAAATGCCATCATGGGTTCCCGACGCTTCGTTAATCGAGTGCATTGCGAGTGTAAAAGGTAACAATAAAAATATTTACAATAAAAATGTTTACTGTTCCTATGATCTTTTATTTTAAGTCCAAAGCGTCACTCCATTGTTCCAACATAAAAATATCTTGATTTTAATGGTAAAACTATAGGCTGATACTAGTCGTTCGCGAAGCGGACGATCAATATTACACAATTCGCCCCCTTAGTAGAGGAATTCGACAATAAGAAACTATCTTGGCTGTATCAAAACTTCAGGACTCTAAGGACAAAGATATTTTATTATAATTTATTACTATCTGGTATTGATTTTGTTATGGTTTCAGAACGGCTTTCAGGCTTTTCGAACGTATTTTCGACGCTGAATTATCTGATTCCAGTTAAAAGTATTTTGTCGAGACCTGGGTTTACCAGGAGAAGGTGTTATGCTTTTATGCAATTGAAATTTACAGACACATGCAAGAGAGTTTATTAATAGTAAAACTGAACGTATATTAGTAACCATCCCAGCAATAGGCTTATCCAATTATAATTATACAACATTTAGTTATTTCT
>JAOCPS010570756.1:0-11217 GCA_025505425.1 Graphium colonna | reverse complement strand
ACGCAAGCCTGCTAGGACGAATAATTGGTTCACTCTCCCCAGCGGACCAATCAGATACATCAGTCCATCGTCTGAATTTATGGGAATGGGAGGAAGAGTTTGCGGTATCTACTCAGGAACTGGATCATGGCGTTAGCCGCTTAAAAATCCGAAACACGGCACCCGGTCCTGACGGAATTCCAGGTCGGGTTTGAGTGTTAAGTCTGGCTGCTTCAGGGGTAGACTCAGGCAATTATTTAATAGCTGACTTCGTAAAGCCACGTTTCCAGTAACATAGAAAGAAACGAAGCTGGTGCTCTTAAAAAAAGATGGAAAGCCAAATGATTCTCCTTTTGCATATCGTCCCATATACCTGTTGGACGAGATTGGTAAGTTGCTCGTCTCAACAGGCATCTGTGTTATACCGGTTTTAACTCATCGGAGAGCCAATCTGGTTTCTGGTGGGTTCGTTTGACCATAGTCGCGATTACGCACGTCCGCTCCCTGTCAGAAGAGGCGGTTTCCCGAGGTGGCGTGGCATTGGCTTAGACATTGTCAATGCTTTCAACTCGCTACTCTGGAACGCAATAAGGGCTGGGCTTGCGTTCCTTCAAGGACCTCCCTATTTGCAAGACATAATTTATAACCAATTGCGAGATAGATATATTCTATACACGGATAAAGACGGCCAAAGGATCCGGAAAGAAGTTCAATGCGGCGTTCCACAAGGGTCGGTATTAGGACCTTTATTGTGGAACGTTGCTTATGACGCAATGATTCGCGTCAATCTCCGTACAACGGTGAACATTGTTTGCTATGCGGACGACACACTGGTGATCACCCTCGACGTTAACTTTGAGAGGACCAAGGAGCTTGGAGAGCTTGGGGTAGAAATCGTAGCTACCAAAATCCACGAAATAGGGTTGAAAATAGCGCCTCATAACTACGACCGAGGCGCTATGGTTCCATAAAATTCCAAGAAACAGAGAACCACCCGACTCATGCATCCTTGTAGGCGGGTCAGAAGTGAGGATATCGAGCAGCATGAAATATTTAGGCCTCTAGTTGGACAGTCCCTGGGGTTCAAGGAGCATTTTAAGCGACTAGTCCCCGGATTGAGAAGGTAGCAGGTGCAATGTATAGACTGCTACCGAATCTTGGGGAACCAAAGGAAGAACTTCGTCGCCTGTATGCAGGAGTCGTTAGATCCGTAGCTTTGTACGGAGCACCAGTCTAGGCAAATAGGCTTGCTATGGAACGTAGATATTTTTTTATTATTAATTTGTTCTTAATTTTTGGGGGACCATTATTAGCAAGTGGAACCCTAACGGATAAAAAAATATTTTTTTCAAATCAGTTCACAAGTTGCGAAGATATGTGCAAACATTTCAAAATTTTGTTATTTTATTTGAAAAACAAAATAATTAAATATTAATATATGAATTATGAAAATTTTATAGGACTATCTACAAAGAATGTTCTATCATATAAAAAAGAATTGTCGAAAATGGTTCATAAATGAAAGAGATACCCACAAAAATATAAAATTAAAGTTTTGTTATTTTGTTTTAAAAGAAAAACTTTTTGGATGTCGGTTAAAAATAGATTTCCATAGAAGCGACTTCTTTTTGTCATTCTTTCCCTTAGTCCTAAGCAGTACAGTACCACCGAATTTGGTGATAAATATAACGTAAGGCATTGGAGAGCTAAAAAAAGTGGTATAATCAATAATAAAATTTTATATGTATTATATATTATGTACAATCAATCAATGCTTATTCACACATCTTCATTTATATATTATTGGAAATGATTCTACTCTCATTTTCCAATGAATTATTTTCTTGAGAAGCAAAAACTTACTTTAAAACTTTAACTTTTACTGTGAATCATAAAATTACAATCAACAAAAGCATTAATACTAATATACCTATGTAAAATTTATAATAAGTTATTTTTGGAGTCTTTGCCAATCATGAAGGACTGGCACCGACTCCAAAAATAACAGTTTCTTTGCAACAAAGATTCGAACGTTACGGAGTAGCGCAGCGGGATGTGCAACGGTTTTGTTCGGCGTAGGATGAGAGCGATGACGTGCCAGAGTGGACTGAACTACCCGAATGCAGGCAGACGCGTTAATCGTGGTCGTGTTTAAATACGAGTAAATAATTTATTTTGATACGCTGTTTTGCTCCTTAATTCTCCAAGTTCTTAGATGTGTGTTGATGTTGCAAAAATGGCATTTTATTTCTGCAACCGCTAGACTTTGAAAGGTGGTAAAGCAGCTTTTGTTGCACTTCTACAACTACACTCACCCGGGGAAGTACCACCGCCCTTTATAGTCGGCTTTAAAGTCGGCATAAAATAAAGTATGCATGATTTTTGGGGACGCCGGATGGCCATGTCTACTCTTTTCTTTTCCCACTTCTATCCCCTACAAATCTTTAATCCCGACCCCATCTTATCCAATAAACTTATTCTATCCAATTTCCAAGGTTGACGACGCACTCGCAACTCTCCGAGTGTTGCATGTCCGGCGACCGGACCGCTTGCCATCAGGTAACGTTTAGATAAAAAAAAAACTTATTATATCCCTTTGCGTATAGAGCCAGAGGAAAAACGTTTTTATTACTTTAACTGAATAATTACGCTTTGAAGTACGTTAGATATATTAAGATAAACACATTTCGCATGCGTGATTTGCCTATTATATCATTTTAATGCCTACAGCGCATAAACATGTATAACAGATGATTGGTGACTTTCGTAATTCGTTTACGAACCTATATAAGACTAAGTCCATGTTAAATGGACATATTTCTTTAGAACCAGTAGCTGCACAAGGCGTTTCTCTCGAAGTTCTTAAAGAGTATATTAACGTCAATCAAATATTTCAGACCGAGACAAACAACAGTCAAATAGACACACGGATGCATCGACGTAAGAGCGGCGTTCCGCAGCGTACGTCGAGTCTTCTCTTTGCCAATTCCTCAGTGCTTAAAAACAAAATCATTTCGATACGTGTGTCGTACCAATCATATTACATTATATGAAACCGTGACATGTTGAACGTGTACGTTGAGTGCATTATTATAAAATTAATGAATACGCTTATGATAAAAATATTGATTCGTAGGCCAAAAGTCTGTCTGGTGTTTCAAACACGTTATTGTGTTAACATCCTGGTATTTCTATAACGCTTTATGTTATAAAGCTTGCGTTAATATATTGAAAATAAGTCTTTTTTCATCTAATGACGTTTGCGTTTTGCATATTTTATATAACTTCATTAAAGAAAATGTTAGTGTTATGATGTCACACATTGTAAGTTTCGAATATTTAGTGTTTGTTAGATGGGAAGACCACCTTCAACAATCGTGTAAACAATGAACTTGTCTCCTTTTGTAAACTTATTTTTTATTACAATAAACGATAAAAAATAACTAAAAGCCATCATTTCCGTGATTATGTGTTGCAACGTCGACGGGAATAAAATGACGCTGCCGTAATTAAAAATAATTTTTGCCACTGGGGGAACAATGCTTTGGTCTCCTATTATAAATTTTAATTGGCGGGAAGTACGAAGTACTTTACGTTAAATTAAATTTGGAAAGGAGCTCTAGATGAACTCTTGTGGACAATATATGGCACTATTACGACTTAAATCTCTGTGAATAATACTGGCAATAATTAATCTGTAAAGCTATTCAGCTATAAAAATTTAATTTATGACGTGAATTTCAGTGAGTGCAGATCATAAAATTATTAATGCTTTAAAAATATGGATACTTCTTTTGAAAAAGTTAAGGATTAGGCATAATAACTTAATTAAATTAAAACTTTTAAATACTTTATATAGTTTATGTAAGTCTTTAAAAACTAAGTTATAGTTTCATGTTTTAACGGCATCTTCGTTAGAGGAACGGGAAATACTCCAATTATTATCCATCTTCTATAAGGATTGTTATCTAAATAAAGAATGCGTGAAACTGCTGGTTTTTCCGCATCTCAACCGAGCGCGGACTTTTGACGATTTGCGGCCATACTTGCCAAATAGTATGTTATAGTTAACTTATTTTGTGGTCTTATAGTGTATGTCTTTAATTCTCGTGAAAACTGGTGAGTTTTCCAACTAATAGTACGTATTTTTATCCCTATGTTGACTGAATATGCCTGTATTTGTCTTTATTTCTATGATGTTTTCTTTATACCGTGTAAATAGACAAAGTACTAAGGGTAGTACCCCGGTACTTTGTGGCCAGAAGATCATAGTAAAAAAGGCGTGTGTTGAAATGTAAAAATTGCGTGCGGAGCAGAAAATTTCATCTATCTTGGACATGTAGAGTTAGAACTCTCCGAGCCTTTGCCACACCATCTACAGTTGTTGATCGAGGTAGGTCTACTTTTGTAACCTAGAAGAGTCTCTGTCTGATCTCCAGCCACATTCATTACCTGCCATGCGCCGAAGCTATTGTTAGAGTAAGTCCCGATATCGGTTAATGACTATAGAATTAAGATAGACGTTTAACGCAATTCGGTATGATGTGATCGGATTTTAATTTAATTGGATTTATAGCCGATCCCAATATATTTTTAAAATCAATAAAGCTTAAAGGAAAATTCTGCTAATGATTTCTACGACTACGCTCGCCAAGGAAAGTAGCACTGCCTCTTAAAAGTGAGCATAAAATAAAGTATGCATATCTTTTGTGGTTCCCGGATGGCCATTTCTACCCTCGTCTTTTCCTATTCTATTTCCCTCTAAATATCCTACCACATAAACCTACTCTATTCAAAACCCCTAGCTGCCAACGTACACTCAAATCTTTGGATATTTTGTGTCTCCATTGGGGACAGGATCACTTAAGATCAGGTGAACAACCTACTCGTTTGTCATCCTTTCAATATATATTAAAGAAGGATAAACAACAAGAAAATAATAAATACCGTTATTTTATAATAATACTAGATTAAAAATATACTCCAAGTCTTTATTTATGGTGAAGGAGGCAAACGAGCAGGAAGCTCACCTGATGTTAACTGATCACCGCCGCCCATGGACTCCCGCAACACAAGAGCGTTGCTGAGTCTAATTCTAATACAGTTTTAATGATCTGTGAAACATTTAGATTATATACATCCCAGCTAAACAAAATCTAATTATTGCCCACGTCTTTAACTTTCCCCTTGTATTTTCTTTACCACGATGCTAAGATTATACTACTTTCCCCCTGAGATATATTCTATCTAACAAAGAGAACAGTATTGCGTTTTATACATTATTGTATTAACAGCAATTCTCTTCTGTGGGTTACAGTGGTTGAAAGCGTGTGTATACAAGCAATCAATTCGCTTTGTTTTTTCCTACACCTTATTCCTCTGTTCGTTGCTCGTATTTACAGTACACAATTAGGATTGTTCTGATTGTGATAATGGTGATAAAGGCCTGTAGAATAACAGATTTTTGACTTGAGAAAATATACAATTATTTTGCTCGGGTCTTTAATACTATTAGTGTAGATTCGTAACTTTTATGATTATAAATATAAAGAAATAATATTGATTTTTTCACCACAATACGTTACATTACATATTTATGGGACATTGGTGGCTAGGTTAAGCTGAAGGTAGTATTTCAGGGCACCAGATCTCCACCCTTGGTAATGGTTACAATTAATATATCGTTACGCTTTGTGCTATGTGTACGTGTTGGTAAATGTGTGAATGTGTGCGTTCGTGTTTGTGGTAATACAATTATTTAAATCTGCTTGTACGTATATAATTTAAAGATCAATATCAGGATAAAAACGAATTGTCATTTAAAATTGTCAAGGTAAATTAATAATTAAATGAAAAACAAGAAATATTTAATAATCTTGGTGAAATTTATATAAATAGATGTCATTCAGGAAATATTAGTACTTTTTCAGTTTTATCGTAGTTTAATTCTAGTAGCTAAGAGATAATTTTCTTTTCAAGTTTATTTAATTTATAGATAAACAGGACACGACTGTCTTAAGAAATGTTAAGATGATTTTAAGGAATATCTAGCGTAGCAGAAGCTTTCTGACTTTTCAGCAAAATTCTATTTATCAATCAGTTTAATAAATAATAAAGGGGAAAAAATCATATTGGTTTATGCTTAAAAATTTATTACTATGTTTGTTACATAAAAACTTTCGTTTGGTGTATCCACCATACCCCCAACAAAATTTTGATAGTTTGCTAATACTTTGAAGGTAGTACTCTATAGTGCTAGCATTTTGCTCAATAAAATATGTAGTCCAAAAATGCTCTGGTACTACACATTGACACGAATTGAAAAACGCGTAAGTAGGTCCAATTGTTATTCAGGAATTAAACATGTCCGCTTCAAATTATAATGCATATACACGGATTAAAATGCTTCAAATCAAATCAAAATATGTTTATCCACATAGGCGCTTGCGAGCTCTTATGAAAGGTTATACATAGGTTACATAG
Organism: Graphium colonna; assembly: GCA_025505425.1. Lineage (NCBI taxonomy): Eukaryota > Metazoa > Arthropoda > Insecta > Lepidoptera > Papilionidae > Graphium > Graphium colonna. Next base: position 4,755 of record JAOCPS010570756.1, on the reverse strand, counting down.
AGATTTGTTAATTATAAGCTACTACCAACTCGGACAGCAGATTCTACTGACAAAAGCTGGCAAAAAACTCAGCAGTTGCTCTTTTAAAATGATGTTGGGTTACAATTTTATATATTTAATCAGCTCTTAAACATACGAGAGTAACAACAGTACTATGACCACACATTTGTGTCATCAAAATATTCAGCAATGCTATAATAAGTAGCATTGCTCTTCCCAGCGGGCCAATCAGATACGTCAGTCCACCGTATGCCTTTATGGGAATGGGAGGAAGAGTTTGGGGTATCTACTCAGGAACTGGATCAAGCCGTTAGCCGCTTAAAATTCCGAAACACAGCACCGGGTCCTGACGGTTTTCAGGTCGGGTTTGAATGTTAAGTCTGGCTGCCTTAGGGGGTAAGCTCAGGCAATTATTTAATAGCTGACTCCGTAAAGCCATGTTTCCAGTAACATGGAAAGAAACAAAGCTGGTGCTCTTAAAAAAAGATGGAAAGCCAAATGATTTTCCTTCTCCATATCGTCTCATATGCCTGTTAGACGAGATTGGTAAGTTATTCGCGAGAATTCTCGCTGCTCGTCTCAACAGGCATCTGTGCCATACCGGTCTTAACTTATCGGAGAGCCAATCTGGTTTCTGGCGGGTTCGTTTGACCACAGACGCGATGACGCACGTCCGCTTCCTGTCAGAAGAGGCGATTTGCCGAGGTGGCGTGGCATTGGCAATAAGCTTAGACATTGTCAATACTTTCAACTCGCTACTCTGGGACGCCATAAGGGCTGGGCTTGCGTTCCATCAAGGGCCTGCCTATTTGCAAGACATAATTTATAACCACTTGTGAGATAGATATATTCTATACACAGATAAAGACGGCCAAAGGATCCGGAAAGAAGTTCAATGTGGCATTCCACAAGGGTCGGTATTAGGACCTTTATTGTGGAATGTTGCTTATGACGCAGTGATTCGCGTCAATCTCCCTACAGCGGTGAACATTGTTTGCTATGCGGACGACACACTGGTGATCGCCCTCGACGTTAACTTTGAGAGGACCAAGGAGCTTAGAGAGCTTGGGGTAGAAATCGTAGCTGCCAAAATCCATGATATGGGGTTGAAAATAGCGCCTCATAACTACGACTGAGGTGCTATGGTTCCATAAAATGCCAAGAAACAGAGAACCACCCGACTCATGCATCCATGTAGGCGGGTCAGAAATGAGGGTGTCGAGCAGCATGAAATATTTAGGCTTCTACTTGGACAGTCCCTGGGGTTTCAAGGAGCATTTTAAGCGACTAGTCCCCCGGATTGACAAGGTAGCAGGTGCAATGTATAGACTGCTACCGAATCTTGGGGGACCAAAGGAAGAACTTCGTCGCCTCTATGCAGGAGTCGTTAGATCCGTAGCTTTGCACGGAGCACCAGTGTGGGCTATTCGACGCTGTGGAACGAAGATATACAGTGTCCAGAGGAGAATGGCGAAATCGCCATTCTGAAGAAAGAGGCAGCTGAGTGAGATAGAGAGAGGGCAAATCCTGATCGGGGCTACCGAGGCACAGAGGCATCTCGTCGAGGTCCTTTTAACAATTGTGTTCCCCGATCGTAAACGGGGTTTCAAAGGTCGTAGACAAGGTGGGAGAGCCATATCATGCAACCGAGGAGGTTGACTCGTATGTACTTACGTGTCATCAAAGTAACACTGCAGGGATTTTGAGGGCATTTCTACTGCCTCCGCGACGAGGCTAGTATTAGCCATGCGAAGAGGGGATGCAGTAGTGTTCCGATCGGAGATCCCGTAGCCCTTCATAAAAGCTGATGGTGTCCTTCCAGGGGTTTGAGTTGGTGTGACTCCGTCATCACCCGGACATTCTCCAGGTATCCATAACGGATTTCCTCAGGAAAAAAAAAGAATTGTTTGATTATTATATTGAGTTTAGATATATTGCTTTTTTAATATTTTTGTTGTAAATAAACATTAAAAATGAAATATTTTAAGTAATATTTTCTATCAAAAATAAAACCAACCCTACTTCGTCCTATTCCCTTAGGAGCCCATTAATTACAATTAAGTTTTAATTTTAATTGATTTAACTATTGAATGAATATTTTAAAAAAAACACTGCATCAATTGTTGTCTACTAAATTTTTTAAATAAAAAATGTAATTTGAATGGATATTTTTTTAATTAACGAATGCATATTAAACAGAGAAATAAATTATGAAGCAAGTTTATTTTTACAGAAAATTACAAAAATCGACTTCAAACGCCTTAAAAGTGTATTATCTATTCTGCGTTATTTTAAGTTTATAAACAAACTACAGATCCGATTTGTACAAAATTTTTGGGGGACTATTATGCGACCTTCAAAAATCTAGTCAGGGAACACTATTTAACACTAACCCTGTAACCATAATATGTCATATTATTTACGTATATATACTTGTTTTTTTTTACGTATCTCTTATTATGAGTAGTGTATATGCATTAGTAGTGTCCAAATAAGTTTGTATGTTAGTTTTGTATACATTGTATGTATATTATGTAATATATATGTATATAATTATGCATGTATATGTATGTGTATGTATATATGTATACAATATATAATATTATATATTTTTTTCTTTTATATCTTTTTTAATGTATGTCTGTAATCGTTCGTCACCTATTAGTCGCCTCAGATCATTATTGTAATCTCTCATAAGGTTGCCTGGAAGAGATTGCTTTAAGCGATAAGGCCGCCTATTGCATTGCCTTTATATTTTGTTGTAACATTATTATACATATTTGTAATTTTGGTGATTAATAAAGAGTTATCTATCTATCTATGCTGGCAATTATATACTGTATTATGAGTATTATCTCCGTCTCTGTCTGCTATATGTTTAAAAATCTGTGACGATTGTGTGTATGGGACAACGGATATTTGCATAATTCTTAAAACTTAACATACGGTTTGATCGAAAATAATGATATAAATATAATTTAGATAGACTATATATTAGTAATAAATTTACAAGTTCTACTTTTGAAAACGATTTATAAAAGACAGTAATAAAAAGTGCTCCTCACCAAATAACGACGACGGCGGCCAATCTACTCCGAGATTAGACAACTGCTCAAGAAATATTAAAGCGCACAAGTATACACACTAATACAGGTGCACTCTCTGTTCCTTTACTCTCATAGTTCAATGGGACGGATATCTGATGTGATCACAGAGAGATCAGGTGCAGGATTGATTTATTACATGCCCATAAGATGCATGGATCGTCTTCCTTTTCAGGTGACCAGCCCGCATTGCCCTAATCGAACCAAGAAAGAACAACACAAAGTCATTTTTTCCCCGCAGTATTCGAACCCACGACCTTTGGTTTATAAAGTAAGGGCCCATATCAATAGGCTACAACATGTAATATTCACTTTAGTTCATCAACTTATAAAATGTGAAGAAAATTTTAACATACGACTCTGAAAGATTAAAATGAACTACACGTCTGATTGGCTTAAAATGTCGTTGCAGATAAAGTAGGTTGCTAGTGTATGCTGAGTTTAAAATTTCAAATAATATAGTAAAAAATCAATAACATCATATGGCTTACCAATATATCCCGAACTCTCCAACGGTTGGCCCATGACTGCCCACGCAATGCATACTAACAGACTAAAATACAAAATCTTTCCTGACATGATTCTTACTACACTGTTGTGTTGAGATATCGAAATAAGTAAGATTCGCAGCAACCGAATGGGCTTGACGTCCACAGTGCAAAGCAATGTGGTCTGTGGTTCATCTGCCACTTGCTTATATCTGTTTCTGGTCTTCTGACGTCCTAAAATTGAGTCACAATTGCGCTATTACGAGCAATTGTTAAGGACACTGTGTTAACAAATATTTAATAATGATTGTTTTTGATCGGCTTTGTTCCATTTGAAGTACTAATATTGAAGAAAATTGCTCGAAAAAACTATTGTTTGAACTGTCGCTATTGAATTTGTTTATCATTGAATAATACACTAAACCGATTGACAACAAGAATAGGCCCGCTTTGTCGGCACACGGACAATGCGCGTTTACTGTCTAGAAACGGAACATAATTCAACATATAACAAAAGTTAAAAACAAGATGTAAAAAATTTAAATTGTCAAACCACTTCGCTTGTAGATTTTCTAGTGTAAACACCATAACATGTATGTTTAAATGCAATTACAAATTAAAGGGGTTAAACTTCTTTTACCAATATTGTAATCACTACAACTGGAGATCGGCGGAGTCATATGTGAGCCCAGCATGATTGAGAGAACTACGCACAAGTGAGACGCGGATACCAGGATCCCAAGATATACAACCTTCCGCCTTAAGATTGAGCCAGCAAGTTTCCCAATCCCTACCTTTTTCCTTGTACTTTATTTGATTTAGTGTCGATAGTTGTTTCGTGACATACCTACTAGTTAAATGTTTATTTTTCTCAATTATTTATTTATATTTTAACCCTAATTAATGATTTCAAGCTGAAAATCATTCATAATTTCTGTAGCAATATTTTTTTACAGTAAAAGGGCATTCACAAAAAATATTTTAGCATTTTAACAACGTCATTTCGCCATGTCATTAGTACCGAAAATACGTCCTTTATTTGAAATAGTATTCTTTTCTAGTTAAAATTTTGTTTTGTTTTGCTTCAAATAGTACTATCACAGATTACTAAAGCATAACTATTTTCCACAATTTCAGGCAAAATTGGAAGTAAGTCATGCACG
>JAOCPS010570645.1:0-11217 GCA_025505425.1 Graphium colonna | reverse complement strand
GAATAGGAAAAGAAAAGGGTAGACATGGCCATCCGGCATCCCCAAAAGTCATGCATACTTTATTTTACGCCGACTTTGGTGGTACTTCCTCGGACGAGCGTGGCCGTAAAAGTGCTGCAAAAGCTGTGAAAGGATGTAATGCTCTACCACCCGAGTTTTTGTTATAGATATAATTATATTTAGAATTCAATTTGTAATATGTTATAGGAAAATCCTTACTTAAATATCTGGTAAGCATTCATAATCCACGATATAATTGCTTTCACCCTTGTTATGTTTCGTGCAAACGTTTGCCTGTCTAATTTTTCTTCGGTTTGTAATAAATCTACCTCTTTTGGATTTATAACTCGAACAGATGCTCTTACCTAAAAAATAAACAATTTTATCGCAAATTATATGTATGTTATATAAAATAAAATTATGTATTCAAAAAAATAAAAAAATAAAATAAAATATTAAAAAAAACAATATATTAACTTGGTTTATCAGTGAATAGCGAGTGAATAAAGTGTACAACCTCAGATTAGAGAATAATCCAGATGTAGTGTTGTCAAACAAAATTGTCAAAGTGATGATGCTTGTGTGTTTACGCATAAACCCATACTTCCACGTGTGTGTAAAAATTGCGAGAGTTGAAAAAATCTCCGGTGTATTTTGTTTATCATAAATATATTGCAGATAAAAATGGAATGTAATAATTAAATCACTATGGATATTAAGTTAATAAATTTACACAAAAAAAAACCCGAAAATAATAAAATATAATATCTAGATATTCTATTAATTTTTTACAAAAAATTATAGTTTTGAAAAACATTCATGTACTAAAACTATTTAATTTTTATGATAAAAAAATTCAACTCTGCAGATAGTTAATGTAAAATTTTTCACGAACTAGTTATTATGCAGTAGTAATGCTGTTAATAAATAGTAAACAGCGCAATTCTTTACCCTAACAAATAATTGAACACAATAGTTCATTATGAACTTATATTTTTTAATTAAATTAATGATAAAAAATATATAATAAGACCCTTCTTCAATGTCCTGCATGCAAAAATAACAAAAATAGGTATAAATATGACAATATTTATTTATTAGCTAGTAAAGTATATTGATTGTCGATTCCCCATCTTATTTTAAATTTGAATTGTTTGTGGAATTTTTTATCTTGATCCTATACATTTTGCGTAATTTTTTTATACATAAATTATATTAAAATAAAAAAAATACAAAATAGTTCGATTAAAAACATTTAACGGTAAAACGATATTCCGTGTACTTTTTTAATTATTAAGGAAAGATATTTGCTACAATTAATCACACAAGTCGGCATTATTTAAGAAAAAAAAGTGACTAATAAGTGGCGTATTGTTCGCCCAAAGCTCCGTTTCTTCCTAATCGGAGATTCTATTTATCGATTAAAAGTCTATTTATCGCACTCTAATCTGAGCTTTCTGGTTAAACAAATATATTTTTGTCACAATTGCCTCTTAAATACGGGAAATGTCTTAACGATTCACTTACGAGGTTCCACGTAATACCCATTTCCAGCAGTATTCTTGGATTATTTCCCCTCGCCCTTTCTCTCTGATTGATTCCTTTGAGTGCGTACCATTTTTTACACGAGCTATTTATTTTCAGCAGCGGTATTGAGACCTTTCCCACTTCCTCTGATCTTTTTTCATCCCAAACTGTAACTTCCAACACTGATGTTATATCAGTTATTGTGCTAAAAAAAATGTAAAATTATCGAAATAAATGTAACGTGTAATTAGTTTTAGGTTAGCGATTTTAGAAAATAGTTTGTTACAAGGAAAATATTTTCATCCAGTTCGGCATTTGTGTCTTGTATTCCGTATGTGTAAATAGTCTTTCGTTGTTCAGTTTCAATATGCAACAGCAGTCACCAGACGACAACCCTTTTGCACCGTAGACAATTATAGACAACCAACCGACGTCCTTGAATTTTCTCAATTTGTGCCATGCCTGTAATATTTTGTTATGAGATAATTTTCAAAGACGATGTAATAATGATTTCACTTATAATTTTATTACCAATTTCTTTTGTTCCAGGTTCATTTGCTGTTGCAATTTTTGATAATCATCAAGGTCAACCATTGTATTGATTTGATTGGTTCCACTTATTGTCAGTAAAAAAAATAACTGGAAATTCGGTGATGGAGTTTGAAAATTTTCTCCCTCTAATTTTATTCTCATCTTATGTGTCTGTTCGTATGCCAGTTGAGATAAATCGAGAATATGCCTGTAAAATATCATAAAATTATTACTTATTAAAAAGTAAGAAAATAAGAAAATATGATCTGAATTCTGACTTAACCCAAAATGTAGTACAGATTTATAATAAAAAAATATTAAATTTGTCTCTCAATAAGATTGAAATTTCTTAATGCTTATTCGAAACTAACTCTGAAGTAAATGTCTTTGATTTTACATACATAATACTATGGATATGTTTTAAACATAAAGCATCCTGAGTTTTAATTTACAATACGTTAAAGATGAAAAGAATCGCGTGAGGCTGTGCGTAAAACGTTTTTGCCTCTTTTTATCAAACTGAAATTGAAATTCATATTATAATACATTTCTTCACATAGACGCTTGAGTAATCTTATGAAAGATTAAGTGTTACAAAAATATTTTTTCTTAATCAGATACCACGAGTGTGGAAATGTGGCACCAGTAGCAACTCATTCTGTTGGGAAGAGCTAGCGAGAGATTCAACAGTTGCTCTTTTAAAATGACATTGGGTTTACAATTTTAATGTACATTAATTTTTAAACATATGCAATTAACATCAATACTATTACCACGCATGAGTATTCTGCAATTATATAGTCATTTGGTTAAAATCGTGATAACGGGCAACACGACCGAGTTGCCTATCCCGGATTTTACACACCATATGTGTAAAATCTTATCGTTTATAACCACGTTGTTTAACCGTTATGTGGCCAATATTTTAAATTGTATCATATTTGTTGCATTGAGTGTGTAACAAATTCAACACGCATTACATTAAATCCCTTCGAGTGTTAATTTTTAGCTCTAACTCGTTAGCAATTTGGGGTAAAAGAATCTAAGCAATGGCTCTTTCGCTTAACTTAAAGGTACATACAAATAATATACAGCTTTCGCTATTTTTGTTGTATGCGGTTTTAGAATGCTATGTCCTATATCGAATTTAAGCTGTTTCACGTCAATTCGAAAATCATATACAATACACACGGCGTACATGCCTCTCATTTCTAATGTCCAGATGTCAGGAAATAAAAACTCACTCTATACAATAAACATTTTTGGGATCCTTTTAATTTATTTCACATTAGCAAATTAGGTTTATTTCACACCTAAATGTTTTCAGGTAATGTACAAGAAAAACTACCTACGATGAAATACTCTTTTTTTCAATTGATTCCTTTATTTATATTGTATACCGAATAGTGTCTAAAGATAACATGAATGAAAGTTTAAAAATGAACATTACTTAAATTATTAATAATTACTAGTCTATTTAAATGAGTTATATGTGTTTTCTTATCACGGCAACTTAAATATAAAAATCTTTTTATAACAGTAATGTACGCTGGAAAATATTTTCCTGAAATCTCAGGGGATATTAATCGCAAATTAAAATTTGTGCCGAGAGTAATTATTATGTATTATCACACCATTGCACTCTTATTGATTTTGACATATAGTTATTATTAATGTTACGATTAAAATGAATGATTTCAGCTATATTTTGTGAAAAAGTTCTTGTTTTAATTCAACGTCCATAAAGGAACAGGTTCTTAATTTGATTAATATTTTTTTATGTACACCGATTAAACTATTATAATCCGATTGACATGATTCGTTCTTAGTTTGGGCGAAATTGTTGCCATTTTTTTGTGTCAAAAAAAAAACAGTTTGGTTTAGTAGTTTTCTTTTTATAAACATTCCTGTTTGCGTGGACTACTTAATTTGATCTTTTTTATGTATGTTCACCAATTACGCGGAGATTTATTCTCTAATTTACATGATTCTTCTTTAGATTGATGCGGAATAGTTGTCATTTGATTCCATAGGAATTTGACATAGTTTGGCCCAGTAGTTTTAATTTTATGAATATGTTTGCTTACGTGGACTGAGTAATTTTGTCCTTTTTCATGTATGTATACCGATTACGCTGAGATTTACGTGATTCTTCTTTAGTTTGATGCGGAATAGTTGAATTTGGTCTCATAAAAATTTAAAATTGTTTGGTTTAGTAGTTTGCCTTTTACGATCACTTTTGTTAACTTGGATTATTTCATTTTGCTTTTTAATGTATGTACACCGATCACGCTGAGATTTATTACACGGTTTACGTGAATCTTCTTTACTTTGATGCTGAATAGTTGCCATTTGGTCCCATTAAAATTTAACATAGTCTGGCCCAGTACCTGTTACGGACACTAAAAATGTAAAAATACGTTATCTACGTAGGTTAATCTTTGTGTAGAAATTTCATTAAAGTAAGTAGGCTTTTTATAATATTAAGTTTTAAGTTGTTTTGGGCTTGGGACCGACTTAAAACTTATCAATAGGAAGCACATACAAATAATAATATTTTATAAATATTACGGGTATGACTTGCTTAAGATGTGTATTAAATTAAATCTTTATTAAGTTATTTTATTAGGGATACAATAAGTAGTTACTGCGTAGATCGGACTAAAAATTAATATTAAAGCTGACGGTATGCAGGATTGACAAGTGACACCAGGACATCAAACATCTCAGTACTACCCGTGACCATGAATGCTGTAAGGGGTTCGAAACGTCGGGTGATAAAATTTTAAAATAAGCCGCGATAAAATCCGTAAAGTTGTTTAATTTAAAAATTTGAAAATATTTATATCTTTTACTTTTTGAGGTCGGTTTTCTTAAACGTAGTTTCTTTATTTGTTGTGTCGCAATTAAGTTTTATTAATATGAACAACACATTTACAAACGATTGGATCGGAACTTATTATATGTAATACGAATGTTTGGTTTTGGCAGAAATTGAATCCGCATCCCGAAGCCACCATCATTTTGAAAAAACTTTGCAATTGCGCCATACGTTTAACTAAATTTGGATCAAAGTTTAAGATTATATTCACTGTGTGAGTCAAGTAAGAAAATTAGATTTTACCTATTTATTACTGTTATGATGTACTAAACTTACTTGCCAATGAATATATCGCGATCCCAAAGAGATAACTCCAAAAGTGTTTCGTCACTCATATTTATATTTATAAGTTCTTGAAATTTTATCACAGGGAGACTAAATTTACACGACTTCGTTTTTCTTTTTTCTGTGCCCAACCTGTATTATTTAAACAAAACTGTTGAAAATTTATTTACACAAAATTTTTCATTACATTGTTTTAAAGGCAAAGGTATAATGTCATAAGGTGACAATTATTATTTTTTTTATTAAAAGGAAGACAAATGAGCAGACGGTTCATCTGATGGTAAGCGATCCCGTCGTCCATACACAAACGCAACATCCGGGAAGTTGCGAGTGCGTTGTCAACTTGAGAGATCGGATATAATAGGTTTATTGGATAGGATGGGATTTTGGGATTAAGGATTTTGAGAGGATAGGAATAGGAAAATAAAAGGGTAGACATGGCCATCCGGCATCCTGTTGGGGATGCCGGGAAAGTCGTCATGCATACTTTATTTTATGCCGACTTTATAAAGGGTGGTGGTAGTTCCCCAAGCGAGCACGGCCGTAGAAGTGCAGCAAAAGCTGTGAAAAGTTGTTATGCTCTACCACCTATATTTACCCCACTCTTCATTCTATAAAACGAAGTCTGTATTATTTTCTGCATTGTTATGGACCCAAGTCGTTAGATAAGTTATTGTCTTCCATATTTATGGAAAAACTCGCCTCAAGAGATGTATTAATCTAATATTTTTCATTTACATAATGAATCAAGAGGAGTCATTACCTTAAGCGACAACATAAAAAACGCCATTTATCGTCGGGTGTCTCTTTATCCAAGACGTAAGCTTCAATTACTGCCACAGAAACAGTAGCAAACTTTCTTCTCTTGAAAACTTTATCATTTTCTAAGTCAGGAGTGTTGGTAAAAATAAACTGAAAAGTTAAATATTTATCAAAGCTTCGTAAGAAGTACTTCCACGAATGTTTCGGTAATAAAAAGGGCTAATTAAAAACTTTTAAGGATACCTTTTCAACTTTCTCTCGAACTTCTTTCCTTTTTTGCTTATTAGCGTTCCTTCTTTCCTTAACCGCTATGATCCGGGAACCGATTTTATTGCGTATTGATTTTGAGGTTGGTGTGGGGGGTGGAATCGACTCATCGCTTTCTCTTCCTGTATCTTGCAACCTGTTTGATAAAAAGTTTAGTTGTACATATTTTGTTAAAGTGTGAGCAGCTTAACATTTAATTATACCAATTTTATATATGAAAAATATTTTACTTACGACTCAATGCTTGTTTTTGAGAAAGGACTCATATCATTAAGAAACATATTTTCGGAAAGGTTGTCTTCATTTTCGCTGTCGACTTTTTCTTTTTGTTCGTCGATTGTTTCAATTTCTGTTACGACGACTTCGTTAAAATTGACATCTTGGTATATAGCTCTCATTTTTTGCATATTTTCTACAGACATCGTCTCGGTTTTCAACCTTTTTCCAATATCAACATTTTGTTTTTCATTAGGTATATCATCAGTACTATAACATCGCTTGGGCTCGGTGCATATAAGATTGTCGTTTAACGTATTAAGCATATCGATCGATTTAGATTTTTCGATTTTCTTTTGCATTTCATTGTATTTGTTTTGTATTTTTTCATGTAGCTTAGGAAAATGATTTTTGTTAACAGTAGTGGGTCCCACTTTGCGCACATAATCCATTTTTCACTTTTGTCATCACTCACATACAACTACAGACTGATATGCAATTAGCCCGGACACAAAACCGACATTTTAACGCATGATCAAAGACTACATATAGCTGTTTCGTTATTGATTGAATCGCATTATCTATGTCCGTATCTTATCAATTGTTTAGTTATTGATTGCGTTCAATGCTATCTTTAGCAATTTATTTTAATACGGGGATTTTGGCAAACGATTTAGTTTACCATATGGGCATTCATAGAGATTATATTTGTATGTTTTAATGAATTTTACATTATTTGAAGTAATATTATGAAACGTTTGTAAAAGGTTTTGTTTATTTGTTTGAATGCGTTAATCTCAGGGGCTGTTAGTCCGAATTTGAAAATTCAGTGTTGGAATGCCCATATATCGAAAAAGGCTTTCGGCTATGTAACATAACGCTATCACTAATAGGAGCGGAACTACAATGAAAATGATGCAAAAACGGGAAAAAATTGCGCTGGTGAAACCGTAAGAAGCTGCTAGTAAAACATTTTTTCAGTAATAGTTAATTTTAATAATGAAATATCCTTATCATGTTATGATTGGGGGCATATTTGGTACGATATTAAAAGATATATTGTATACATTTATTAATATTATATAATTGGGTTATACTTTCTCATCGGATAAACCAGTGTCAGTTTTGTTAATAAAATACTTGCGATTTTAAAATTAAATAAAGTTTTTATAAGACTGTTGGAACATTTGTACAGTAAAATTTTAAAGAATTTCATTGTTAGGATTATTATTGATTTATTTGTGCTTCTGTTGTTTTAAAAACTATCTCATACATTTATACTAAAATATGTTTTACGTGTGTAAAATTGAAATAATGAATTTTTTTTTATCTTTTGCTAGAAAGACGGCAGTAATACCCCAGGATGTTCTGATTTTCGTTAATTAAACTAGCTGCTCCCTACGATTTAACCCACGAGTTTTCTGTCGTAACTCATTCTGTATGTTAATCCAATTTTTGTAAATGTGAATTTTCATGCAAACTTATTAACCCGTTTTTACTTGTTGGAGTAATAAACATCCAAGCTTCCACACTCATAATATTTGTATAATAAATAAAATCTGAGTACGTCTTCATAAAATTTATACTGATTCTTCGAAATGAGCCTTAGTCTAGAACCATAGACTAGAAGTTGATACTGCAGCTCCAAAGAGGAAGAGTGTGTTCTTATTATACCATTGGCGTAGATTTCATATACATATAGTACATTAAATAATTAGGTTTATAGAAAGACGAACCAAGTTAGAGATAATTATTTAATAATTATATTTAAAGGAAATTTGAATACAGACTTTAATAAAATAATGCATTAAGTACGTAAACTCATTACTTATCTCAATTGGAGATTATACGTTTTAAATTCTAAAACACAAAAACACACTTATTGGGTACTTTTATTGGCGATAAAAATGTCTCGTTTGCATTGATAATAATAATCTTAATTCCGAGGGAGTTCATTGTTTCATTTTAAAAATTAAATGAATCTCTTTCATAATAATTTGCTTTTTCAAATATTTCCAATTTAACCTACTGACTACCCTTGGTTCGGCGGGGCTAACGACGTTTTTTTTTAATTTATAAAGTTATATCAGTAGTCTATGTATATATCAGTACTTTATACTCACAATGTGGTAATTAATGATGAGTAAATACAGTATTTGAAATAGTGTTGCAACTTTTTGTCAGAGTCGGATCTGGCGTAATCAGCATGAAATCGGTGAATGCTACAGGCCCAAAATCGATTGATTTTGTTTATTCATAATGTTTTACCCTTATCTGTCATATAAACTTCAATTATCTAACAATTTTGCTATATGTAAATCACGTATTCATCTTTGTACCTAACATTTGTGATAGTATGTACATAACTTCTAGTAAACCCATGCGTCTCCTTTAACTTTTTAGTAAGGACCAAATATTTTCAAATGATTTATAATTATTCTATTACTAAGGTAATCAGCAAAATGAAATAAAGTGGCCGAATCCCTTGAAAAGTTTTACGAATTCGGAAAGGGGCACTTCTGTGACCCGTTAGTTATAACGTATACGCCATAAAGGCAGACTTTCACGTAATTAAAAGTAATGATAAAGTAAACTGACACTTGCTTACTGAAAAATACTTTCCTAATAAATTCCTTTATAAAAAAAATATACACGAACCAACTTTCATTTGCATTCCAGCTTCAAATAATTCAAATATTTAACAAAGTTAAACCTAAACAAATTCCAAGCAAAGCCTAAAGCCTATTTATTAATAACGTAATATAATATTTATTATAAATATTAATTAATAAAATATTTTGTTAATTAGTAAAATTTTAAATAATTTGCTAATATTTTTGCATAAAAAAACCTCGGATCGAACGACTTTAGACGTCATACATAGATTCCGCCTACTTCCGTTCACAAGCTCCTTGATAATATCATAAAAATATATAATCTATACAATAGTGCTAAAACAGTGTCATTGAACTCGAGTGTAATAATAGGTAATTATTACAATGGGACTTTACCCTTGGGAAATGAAATTATTTTATGCCATAATTTGTTTACGAGTTATCAGTAATCCTTGATAAATGACCTTGTTTCTTTTTAGGTCAGTACAATTCTTTTTATTGTTGATTTAGTGGATTTTATTTATATTACCAAAATAATTAAGTAAAATATGCTTGATTTCTAAACCTTGTACATGAATACAAAATATACTAATATATCATATAACAATAATAGTTAACTTTATACTAAAATGCAGTGAAAAGTTAGTAATGTGACTCATACATAAATTCAAATAAAAATGTTCAGAAAAATTCCAAGTGATCACAATATTGTATTGTCATACAATATACATACGCTTCCAAAATTTCAGCTCAATCGGAAAACGGGAAGTGGGTCAAATTCATCTTTCAAGATTTCATTACAGACAACGGGACAAGTGAAAGTAAATAAAGGCTTGTAATAAGGTTGATAAAATTAACAAGTGGGTAAGGTGTACCTTAGAATAAAAAATTCTAAGCTGCAGACCACGACCAGTAAATCATTGCATGTTTTTTGTTCAGGATACATGACAAAGGAAGGTTATACGACTCAAGTTACGTATAAATTAGTATTGGATGTTCAAAAATTAACTCCTGTGAGTCTGTAGATATGCATATATTTATTTAGTTTTTGCCTACGCCACCGCTGTTATAAAATCGATTTTGCTAATTAAAAAAACTAATATCTGGTCAGTATTCGGTATTTTACGTTTAATTTTCGAATTTTATTTTCTATCGCGAAATATGACCCAATAACATTTTAAAAACCATTGAAATATTACCAGTGCATATTTTCATGATGATATGTTTATTGATTGAAATTACGAAGGAAAGAAATTTCATATTCGTAATATAAGTGGGAATTTTAATATTGTTGTGCCTTGTGGTGTTCTTCTTGTGTAAATCAGATTCAGGCCCTTATCATAGCGCTCTGTGGCAAGTCTTTCTAAGCAACATTAGTAAGACTTGATCAGTTAGAACACGACGGAATTATCTTTGTTTCTGTTTTAAAAGTACTTACAATGGTTACTTATGGTCTCTATAAAGCATCACATCGGAGGTGTGTTACTGTGTACTATTTTAAAGTTTGTTATCACTCATCATTAAAGTGTTTGCATCCGTATGGCTCACATCTCATAAAATATATAAGTTAATAATATATAAGTTTTCGAGAATTCTTAATAACCATCTAGCTTTAAAATTTAGTTTAGTTTAGTTTAGTAGTTTAAATTCAAATCGGCGAGGCAAGATTGGTTGTGTAAAGGCATTATTTATCTAAAGCCTTTATTAAACATTTGAAAAATTGAAGAAATATGGAATGCTCTAAAGACGATGCAGAATTGTTCTATTGACCATCGTTTTTCCGGGGTCCAATTATGTAGATACGACGGTGCAGCTGTTGTTGTTCATGTATAAGGGCTGGGTACAAAATTGTTTTAATTGCATCGCAGGTTAATATAACTTCACTGAAATTGTTTACAAATTAATTGAAAGAGTTGGTGTTTGGACCAAATGTGGAACTATTACCAAGGGCTCAGTTTTTCATATTTATGTATGCACCATTTGTGAATAGTGTTAAAGAGCTTATTATATTAATTAATTAAGGATAAGTCACGAAATCAATCCTGATAAGACCGAAATGTGAATAGGAATTAGTTACCAATTGTGGTAAATGATGTTGTTTTTAAAGGTGAACCGAAAAAATGAAAACTGGCA
>JAOCPS010570644.1:0-20334 GCA_025505425.1 Graphium colonna | reverse complement strand
TTAAAATCAAATCCATAAAGCCAACAGTCTTAAAAATTATAAAAATAATTACTATAAAATTTTGATCTTGATGCAAGAGAATTTTTGGTACTAGGTTTGGACATTATCCTTTAATGTTAAGTTAAAGGGTAAGAGAGAGACAACCATATTTATATTTTGTTAAAAAAATATTGTTTTCTCAAACATGCTTGGAAATGTGAGCATTATTTTGACAATCTTCTTGAGATAATTCAAAATTGCCGTGCTGGCAAAATACATGCGGGCAGCGGCCGGCAATAGTTGTATAAAAACCCATATCTGTCGTGATTTGCGGCCAGATAAATTATTAAGTAAACGCATATCTGTCTTGTAATTTAAAAATGGAATGACCTTTTACTTCGAAACATGGTTACCAAGGAGGTAACTAATAAAATGTTTTATTTAAATTTCGAACTGGCTTGCAAAGCTGATTATTGAACAAAAAAATAAAGGAACATTATGGCGTTCGTTCGTCCATCAATGCCTCAGTTGCTGGCCGCTGCAGTAATGCACTATTTATTTCTTTAAGCTATACTAATAAGAGCCCTGTGCTGTAACTTAATTTTAAATTATTTATGGGCAAAGGAATGCCAGCAAGAACTTTACTTGTATATGTAAAATAGACAGCTTAGAGTAAGTTTTTGAATACAATAATATAAAGGAAACTATTAAAGATTGGAAAAGGTGGTTTGGTGTGTGAAGAAAAATAAAATACTAGAGGAAAACATTAATTAACATTATAAAGGAACATGTCCAAAAAGTCTCATGCATCAAGATGAAAGTTATATAGTATTTTATTTTTTTTTATTATTTCTTACGATATTACACTTCATGGATTTAATTTTTGAACAGGTAAAAAGTATAAAAGTATTATTTTGCTTTACCAACATGGCGTTCAGAAAATCGGTCATAGAGATGTAGAATGCAATAGATATAAATTTTCATGAATCGATTTTTTCATTTACTTAAATTTATCCGAAGCCCGCGTTTTCTTTACTAAAATAACTTCTGTGTGAGTTAATAAATCTAGTCTCCAATTTTTATTTTGAATTTGATGCTACTTGGAATATGCCATATAAAACTAGGCACTATCGTTTTGTTCACTGGAAGAATGCGAATAGTATTGTGTTTACACTCAAAATTAAATGACAACATGTTTTTGTTTTGCTTTTGTTATATATACCTCATCGAAAAAGAAAAATAATTAATATTCATTTGTGTATGGAATTCATCTTATCCATTTTTAGACTAGTTTTCATTACATACCTAAATATCAATAATTAAAATCAGCTAAAATAAAATTTAATGTAACCTTCAAAGATAATTAATCGAAGTCTATACAGTCACCTTCGATTCGTCCAATATTCAAGGACGTTTTATGTTTGGATCATATATAAAATATAAATGTAATATTAAAAGTGAATATTAATTGACTACCGAGTAAACGTAATCAAAAGTTCAGTAATTATTTACGAAACCCTTGTGCAGCCGAGCGGAAACGGCACGAGCCGTGCTGTTTTTGGGTCAATGAATTCCGCCAGCTGGTCATCTGTTCGCTGCCGGCATCGTATCGACACTTACTCCATTTATTTGACATTTTAGTCGAAAATTATGCCCCTAGATTTATTACATATATGTATAATGACAATCGTGTACATTACGCAGACAGTAAATCAAAATTAAAAGCACAATATGGATAACAGAGACACGGAGACCCTATTTGTGATTTACCATAGAAAAAACCTTTTATTTCTTAATTTACCTGGAATAGACAGCATCGACGTGCGAACTGGCTGCTTTAGGGTTTGCCACCAGATCTAGCACATGCGTGAGAAAAGTGGTCATGTTACGCTCCAGCCAAACGCCGCCCATATTTTGAACGAATATCACGTACGCCTGAAAATATACGAACATTTGTCAAATGATCTTAGTACACGAAAGAAAACACCCATGCCAGCATTTTATACAGATACTAGCTGACCCGGCAAACGTTGTTTTGCCATATAAATTATCCAGGTGGTAGACCATAACATCCTTTCACAGCTTTTGCTGTACTTCTACGGCCCCGCTCGCCTGGGAAGTACCACCGCTCTTTATGAAATCGGCATAAATTAAAGTATGCATGACTTTTGAGGATGTCGGATGGTCACGTTCACCCTTTTCTATTCCCACTCCTATCCCCTCCAGATATCCCGACCCCATCCTATCCCATAAACCTATTCTATCCAATTTCTCAAGTTGACAGCGCACTCGCAACTCTCCGGATGTTGCGTGTGTCCATGGGCGACGGGATCACTTAACATCAGATAAACCGTCTGATCGTTTGTCTTCGTTTCCATAAAAAAATCTCGGTTATCGACCAGGGTGGAAAATTATTAAATTTCTAATATGTCCAAAACAAGTGTTGGTGATAGATGAGTAAAAATACATATTTTTATGGCACATCATAAAAAAAATATTCAAAACGTAAAAATAAAATGCTTGTGGTGGACCACCCTTATGTCTTAGAGGTACGAAAAATAGATTAAGACCGACTCTCAGACCTACACCCTAGCCGGGCCGTGGGTAAACTAACGTAGATACAACGACCCGGTCAGGCGAAGGACGAACACCGAGTGGGTAATTTGGCATTTGCCTGAGATCCCTACACGAAGCCATCCCTGCTGCCCCCGCAGCACGGACGGCGAAATAAATTATGACATTCCCCGCATTACAAAAAAAAACTTTCAGACCTACCGAATATACATATAAAGTTTCATAAAAATCGGTCAAGCCGTTAACATTAACTTTTTTCTAAATCATCAGCCAGAAATTTGTTTGATATAATTTTACATGTATATGTGCGCCTGTTTATGATCGGTTTTTTTTTTGTTTATAACATTATTTCAGGAGAATGTACTACGCTAAAATAAATAAAAAAACAACTAAACTGAACTGATGAAACTAAACTAAACTTTCAATACTGTCAACTCTATTCTAGTTGATGTACATATATCGATACCCTAATTCGCAAATTACACTCTAACTCCATTTGAGTAATTTTATCAGGGGAACCATAAAAAATTATATTTATTTTTCTAAATACAAAAAAGAATCAAATTCGTTCGCAAAAAATGGAGTCAGCTGGTTTGCGAATTAAGGTATCGGTATATATGAATGAAGGTCGAATAAGCAAGGTTCAGGTTATTTTAAGTCGATCGCTATCTATTCGATAATACCTAAACAGCATTTGGATCACCTTTTTTCGCTTTTAAAGGCAATAGGTCATTACGTAAACAAGAAAATGAACAAGGGGTCTTCCTGTTATTCTGCTTATTGCAAAGGGGTTACGCGTGTGTCTTAGAGAAATTGGGCTGGGATAGTTAAAAAAAAAGGAGGTCTAAGCTTATTTTCGTCAATTTATTGTATATATTTGATATAGTGTAATAAAGATTAATAAAGTGCATGATCTATCTCAATAGATGGCGCTATTATTACAAGGCAACAATAAATGTTTCTTAACTTATATCATAGATGGCGCGTCCGACAGAAGAAAGTACATTTTTATAACATTTGTCGCTACTTCTTTGATCCTTACAGTATGCATTAAATATATAATTACACTCCAAGAAAAGGCTGATTATTCTAAGTAGGGGCTTATAATTAACATGAAACCTGATATGCAGAAAGGAATACTTACATGTGTGACACACACTCGCACCTCCCTATTAACCCCTGAGCCGGACTTAATAATATCTCCCTTCAGAAACGATGTACCGCCCCTAAGGAATGCACCCATCAGCAGATTTAACGCTTCGTCCAGTGAAACAACATTCTTTTGGGTTTCTTTTTTGCTTTGTTGAACTGAAATGTAATTTATATGACAGTTTAAATAAATAAAATATTACATATTTGACTATGTCAAATAATTTTGCTGAATAAATTTCTTAGCGTCAGTCACAATATTGGTGTCAGCGAGACACAAGTAACAGAGCCATTTAGAATTAATTTCTTTAAATTTGTGTCTCATATTTAACATATGAAATATGAGCAAATACAAAGTTATACGCCCATATGTAAATAATACTTGATACTTTCGAACAGTTCTTAAATTTTTATTGTTTAACACGACAAAAATTACCAGGCCTTGTCTGGAAAATTTAGATAGTATTTGTACAAATAATTTCTTAGTTCAGTTCATTAAGGACATCTAGTTTGAAAATTTTACTTGAAAGTTATTTTATGCCACCACAAGGTTAATATCGATCATTTATATTTTGTGAAAAAGAAAATTTACTACGAAAAAAATATATCTAATGATTGCGTTCCTACCATATTTTTGGGAATTGCTTAATTTGTTAACATATTACTAACATGATATTTGAAGCGATCTAAAAATAATTGTTTAATGGAGCTTTTAAATCAATATGTCAAACTACCTGACTGAATGCCCATCTTCATTTTATTGTTGGTATTAGTGATATCACCGGCTTGAGTCGCAGCTATTAGGGCACCCAGCAGCTCTGCTACAGCACATCTTAAAAAAAATTAAAAGCTAAATATGCTGTGCAAAATGCAAATGTATTTTTATCTTGATGACTCCGTTTATTTGGTGACTTAAAAGAGTAGTGGTTGTATCATTTATTGTACCTACCTTCCGAAATACAGACACCAAACTAAATTAATTTTCAAATTAGATTATTAGCTTGAATGTAATACAGTACTACTTAAGGTAATGCAAATACGGTTCATCTGATGTTAAGCGATCCCGTCGCCCATAGACACACGCAACATCCGGAGAATTGCGAGTGCGTTGTCAATCTGTGGAATTGGATAGAAAATGTTTATTGGATAAGATGAGGTCAGAACTAAAGATTTAAAGGGAAAAGAAAAGGGTATACATGGCCATCCGGCATCTCCCGAAAGTCATGCGTACTTTGTTTTATACCGACTTTATAAAGGGCGGTGGTACTTCGCCGAGCGAGCGCAGACGTTGAAGTTTAGCAAAAGCTGTGAAAAGATGTTATTCTTTACCACCTCTAGCAAAGTACCTTAGGTCTATTACAACACTTTGTCCTCCATTAAGACAAACAGTTTTGGGAAGCAATTCTCTTAAATCCAGATTTTGTGAAATTATTAACTGGTACAGTGATCAACTTGACTCAAACATAGACTCCACCGCTAAATTATCAAAAATAATTGATAGTCAATTTTCTGCCACTTAAACATTTGGCTTTTTTAAATATTTATATTATGTTTATGTTTATTCTCCTACTTTTTGTAATGAATTTTTGTTAATTTAGCATGTTGTGTTTATCTTTAAGTGATTGTTACACTCGTGTATGTTTTCATTTTATGTTATGATAATTAATTTATCAAGTGTTGTTTAAACAATTGTTGATATACCTCTATAATACTTGCTACTACCTGTACGTTGATGAACCAATGACTATTGTCATTGGTTGGTCAGTCTTACCTCAGCGCATAATCACTCGGATGAGCGGCGCGGAGACACGCGGCGGCGATGGCGTCGACGTCCGCCGGCGTCAACCTCAGCAGCGGCAGCACCCTCCGGAGCGCGTGGGCGGCCGCCGCGCGCACCGCGTGCGCCCGCTCGCTGAGCAGGGCGGTGCGGGCGGCGCGCGACACCTCGCGGAGCGCGGTGCCTGCTGCCGTGCCCATGCCCACGCAGATCTGTCAGCAACGATCATTTAAAAACATAACAAAATAAAACCAACATGGAAATCATTCAAGATTATTTTATAAATACACTACCCAGGGCATCTAACAGACAAATTACGCATGTACACCCGGATCCGTATCTGTTCATACTAATAATTGTTCTGAAGCCGACGGCGGAATCATTAACTTATTTGTTTAATATTTTATTGTAACACCTTGCTAAAAAAAGTAACAAGGGGCGGACTTAATGCCTTAGGGGATTCTCTCCCGGGCTCCACGCTCCGGGTTGACAGGGAAAAAATATGTATAAAATGTGAGTATGTGGTATGTACAAAATTCTAATTAAATGTTTAATATAAAATATGTTTTTAAATAATTAACAAAAATTTTGTAATACATACATCCAGATAAATCTAATATTTATTTTTTTCTTCTTTATTGCAAAACCCTAAAATAAGGATCACAATGGGTGAACTTAATGCCTTGTGGCATTCTCTGGCAGTCAATCCCGGGCGGATCCGGATCTTCTATCAGATCTAATTAAGATCGGTGTAATATTATTACAATTTTCAACTACATATAATTTGATAAATATAAACTTATATTAAGAATAATATGTTTGACAATAACCAAATGACTTATATCTTTTATGATATAACTTTCATTCACGTAAAATTATCGAACCGTGCGTTTAAATGAGGCCCTGTTTGTAACTCTGCGTATATCCTCTGACAGTGAGATCCAGAATTGAGCAAGAGTTTTTGAAGAAACTTGTATCATATCGAAGAATCTTCGGATTATGAGATGAACGAAGAACTCTTTCATTGTTAAGAGAAAGGTAATGAAATTTTCCGAAGTTAAGACTGTTGTTGTTTGAAATTTTAATAGAATATATTCAATTTTTCTCGACTTAGCGGTAAACAAATGTAAACATATAATTGTAAACTTTTTAAGTTGCACCTTTACCAATACAACTATGAAAATCACATCCAATTTCACGCAAAAGTTTTTACGTGATATTCGTACAAACATACGCAGAGACAGACAAAACTTCTAAAAAAGATTTTTAGCCATCTATTTTGAAATATCTTAAATGTACAGACGTTGGCAAGTTACAATTTTATAAGCTACAAAATTAGGCAAACGGTTCACCTGATGTCAAGTGATAATCATAGTCCCATGGACAATCATATTAATCCGCAGAACAATTCGTCGTACAGCTGTTGTGATTTTGGCCGCACGATATCGGTTTCAGTTCTTTTTTTACACAGAACCTTGAGTTAAACCTTATACCCGCAATTCCGCAAAAATCGGTAAAATCGTTTCGGAGATTAGACCTAAATAAGCTGACAAAATTTAAAAAAAAAATGATCCATGGTAAAGTATTATCGTATTACTTTCATACACATGTAGAAAAAGGCTCTTATTTGTAATTACAGCAGACACTTAAATTTTATTTATATGTCAATATCGTAATTCCAAAACCAGCTAGCTAACTTTAATTGAGTACTTTTTCAAGTAAACCTTTAAAATTGTAATAATTTTAAACTAAATACAAAAAAGTATCAAAAAGAGTTTCGAATAACTATTTCTTCAAGGAATTGTGATAACATTAGATTTTAAATTATTGCAAATCATGTCTTTGACAACTTTGGCCAACCACGGCTTTGGCAAAAAGTTATCTGGTTTGCGGTAGATTAGGAAAAGGTGGGCTTGAGAGATCGCCACCCGGCAACGCCTCAGGCCTAGTGGACTATATAATTAATTTACGCTGGCTCTGTTTGTGATGTACGCACTAACACGCATATACTTTCTTTGCACATAATACTGGTCAAGTTTTTCGCAAAATACAATGATGTCTAACCGCAAATGTAAAAATAGAACGCTAGTCACTTTCAGAATTCGAGGACTTTATAAGTATGGATCATTTATGAAGAATAAAATTATTTATTTAAATAAATAATAATATACCACTGAGTAAACATAATCGAAAGTTAAATAAATAATGATGAAACCCATGTTCATCCTAACGGACACGACCCGGACGGGGAGAGGCATAAGACAGGGGGCGCTAGGACGGTCGACGATCTTTGTTGGCCCTACAGCTGATCAGGAGCCGCGCCGACTAGTTTAGCTTATGTAGCTTATTTTAATTATTGGAAAATTTGAGCTCAAACTATGCCCCTTATTTTATTACATAAATATGATGAGAATCGAATACCAAGATGCTCTACTTTTATATCTTTAGTGACTAGTTAGCCTGTTAGTTGCCCTGTATATTGATGCATTCTTGAAAACTATTCTCTTCAAAAATATTTTTTCACGGTACCTATGTAAAACTGACTTCTGCATTCGATATCGTCGCACGGTTTCATAAATATGTTTAAATATCATATCAAGATATTAAATAAGTGATATATTTTTTTTAAATACAGTCGATAACTGTGTGATTTGGCATCGTTAGTTTTTACATAAAATAGGAGTGCCAAATTACATAAAAACTAATACAATTACAAAGTTTACAGTTGATGTTTCCATTAACGAGACATCTTTTGTGTAAAAAAAACCGGCCACACATGAAAGGGTTCCGTAGCTATTTGATGGACCATCCGACCGCTTGACAAAATTTATACCGACAAATTTAATTTAAATAATATAAAATTGTAATAATATTTCAAAAGTTAAGGGGGAGGCGACGCTCTAATATCAGCTTTGTATTAAGATATCTTGGAACTTGGAGGTTTGATCCACATGGTTTCTAGAAAGTTTTTGTTGCATTTTAATAGACCTTTCCAAAAATGCAACTGCATAAGTTTGTCTTTTCTTTTTTTCACGCGGGGATGGCTTTATTCACTTCGCAGCAAACAAGGTTTCGTGTGGGGATCTCAGCCAAATACCTAACTACCCACTAAACCGCGCGGTGTTCCTCCTTCGCGTGACCGGGTCGTGGTTACTACGTTAGTTGAACCCACGTCCCGGCTAGGGTAGCCCTTTCGGGCTCGACCCGTGTGTGGAGATGTTAAGCCTGTGTCTAGATGTTAAGCCCTTCCCTCCACTCTATGATGCCTCCCTCGTAACAGCATGGGAGGGGGGGGCTGCATAAGTTTGTCGAGTTGTATAAAAATAAGTATGTATGACATGGAGCCCGCTATAATTCTCCTTCAAAGTACTTAAGGTATCACACTTTTTTCAGAATTATTATAATATTATTTCAAGAGTTAAAGGGGGGCTCTAATTTTAATTTTATTTTAAGATATCTTGGGACTGGGGGGTTTGATCTACACGGTTTTTAGGAAGTTTATGTTGTATTATAAGAGACACGATGGGGTAAGCCAAAAAATTTTTTTTTCGTTGTATGAGAGGATTATTTTAATATAATTTTAAAACCCAATCTTTGGATCAACAATATACATCTCTCCACCAATTTTCGTGATAATCGGTGCAGAAACGGCGAAGTACGGGCCCGAACTATAAGGGTTCCTAGTGGGCTACGAAACCCTAAAAAGGATCTTGTTCATAAACACACAATTAATATTTTTTTAAACAATATGGAAAATTAGTTGTATTCAAAATACTACTCGGACTAACTGACCCCAGAAAAGCAAATTCATAAAACAAAAACACGCCAATAACAAGACTAAAGAAATACTTAAAAAAACAAAATTGTAATTAGTTTAGTTCTATTGTTTTGTAAATATTTTGTTCTTTACTAAATGATCTATTCTCATAACGACCAAAAACACAAAAAAAAAACATGTAAATCGGTTAGGCCCTTTCGGAGGAGTACGATCATTAACATCGTGTCACAATTTTAAAGTATAAAAGCATGAAATTAACTTTATAGACATGACATTTACACAATCGGTAATAGAGATGTTAAATGCAATAGAGACATTTACACAATCGGTAATAGAGATGTTAAATGCAATAGAAACAATTTTCTATAAATCGATTTTTCGTTTATCAAATATCTCCGAAACCCAGACTCTCTTTACGCAAAGAACTTCTGTAAGAGTTAATAGTATAAGTATATTCTCTAAATTAAGTTTGAACTTGATGCAACTCGGTACGGTATTGTATAATTGTAAGTTTAGCGAAATATTTCATCATACTGCTCAAAGGATCCCCCGTTGCATGGATACAATCATCGAACCAAAATATCCTCCCGTTTACATTAATAAACAATTAATGCTTGCGGTCATTTGTGAGCCTGCTCTTAACATATGTTTATTTATAGACATATGGCCGTTATCACAAAAAACCCACTGATACTGCAAGTTGCGTCAATATTTGTTTACACTATTAAAACGTAGAGATGCATTAATGGTATATTATTGGGACATTTAAGAGGAAGTATCAGTGTGTTTTGCAAGAAAAAAAACCTGTTATACGTCAAAATACGATTGGTAATCGCGATGTTTGCTCTTCAAAAATAATATCATTCTTATCTCCCGGAGGTCATTTTAGTAGTTTCTTTTTGCATCAGGGAATTTTATACAAATCCCCAAAACAAATTCGTCAATGCTATTTATAATACAGAAGGTAAATTGACATAGTGCTCCGGCGCTCTCTTGATATAATACAATCGCGTGGATCTCAGTTCGAATCCAACGAATAGTATTTTTAATTCTAATTTGTTTTGGAATTGAATTTTCGAAACCTAATATACCTATTTCATCCAAATTTTTTATGAACTTTGATGAAATAGGTTTAATAGGTAGTATGGGATTGGGATAAAGGATTTGGAGGGGAAAGGAGTGGGAAAAGAAAACGGTCGACATGACCATTCGGCATCCCCAAAAGTCATACATACTTTATTTTATGCAGACTTTATAAAGGCCTTTGGTTGATGCAAAAAAGGTTGTGGCGTTATACATCAGTCTCTAAGAAAATGACGCAATATTTTTCCAAAACAAAGTGAATATTATAAAGTGATTACATCACTGTTTTATGACAGAACCCAATGTAATGAGGTGTATAAATACGTTTTTAATTTCCAGATGATGAAACAGAAGACTAAAGCACCAAATACCCTTTTCAGGAACAATAAGCTATTGCATGACGCAATATTTCGTAAACAAAGCGAAAGCGACTTTATGACTTCAAATCAATATTATAAGACACGAAGGATTTAAAGTTGATATTTTTTTTTTATCTGAATCCATATTTTAGATTTCCGTTGATACAACAGAAAGCAACGGCACCATATACATGACCCTGTCTCTTAGAATATAAGACGTATGACGCAATATTAATGGAGTATAGTGAAAATTAGAATTTAACCAAACATAATTTTCAGTTATTTTTATGTAAACTGTTAGACCATTTTTTTTGATAATTATATGGGAACATCTTGTAACTATATCCTTTAAAAAAAAATGGTCCATAACATGCGGAAAAAAATTGCAAACAAAGATACAAGAAGAAATTAAAAAACACAGTCGAATTTTGAGAACCTGTTTTTTGGAACTCCATTATATGATATCAAAAAACATCACGCGACCACGCTGCATTCAAAACGTAGGGTGATAAAAAAATTAAAATAAACCGCGACAAAATCCGTAAAGTTGTTTAAATTAAAAATGTCAAATATTCGCGTAAGTCTTAGAAATAATATTGATTTAAGCAAAAGCAAAGTACATGTGTGTATTTTTTTAAGAAAAGAAAGACAAACGCGCAGACGGTTCACCTGATGGTAAGTGATCCCGTTGCCCATGGACACACGCAACATACGGAGAGTTGCAATTGCGTTGTCAACCTGGGAAACTGGATACAATGGGTTAATTGGATAGGATGGGTCCGGATTAAGGATTTGGAGGGGATAGGAACGGGAAAAGAAAAGGATAGACATGGCCATCCGGCATACCCAAAAGTCATGCATATTTTATTTTATGCAGACGTTATAAAGGGCGGCGGCACTTCCCCGGACGAGTAGCAAAAGCTGTGGATGGATGTTATGCCCTACCACCTCAAAAATGTGTATGACAAAGCGCAGCGGTCATTTTTAAGACGCTTGATTAGCAAGTTAGTATATAAAGGTTTCTTTTGCATATCAATGCCGTACGGAGAAAATATATTCCCTAATTATTTCCAATGTGGCGAAATAGTGGTTAACAGTTGGCGTTGATAAACAATATTGCGCAAGCTTTTCTGGACGGTGCATAAAAACCGGTTTGGGTAAGTCGACTCATTCATTAGATGTGCAACTCGACGCCGGGCATAACGGGAGCCTTGCTCCTGGCAACTAACGTCGAATTTTATTTTAAAGTGATTATTTAAAAGTTGTGGGGACAAGAAGCGGTTTATTAAAAACAAATGAACTAGGTGTGAAAAGTAAGTTACCTTTTAATAATATTTAATGTTCACATACAGTAAAATTTATTAACTAATATTGCTATAGATTTCGTTGTGTTCTTTAGTTAAAACCCTCTGATTTAACATATTAAAGGACGGGTTAAAGAACTTCATTCTGTACTTCATAGCACAGTTATATTGTAAAGTTATATATATGTATTTAATAACTAAAGTCATACATTAAATTAGTACTTGAGGAGCTATGAAGAACTGATGACCATACATACGTAGCCTGTCAAAATCATCATACACCTCTTTTGCCTTTACCGTAGTATTGTAATTAAATAGTAGCCAAAACAGAGGGCCATAGCTTATGAAAACAATTTCATACTCATACTGTCCTACAGTACCAAAGCTAAATTCGGCGTGACATGCTTGTAAAATTTACCTCCTTTTACCGGCGGCATCGATTATGTTATAATATTTTATTAACATTTGTAAATGGTTTTATTTAAATATTAAATTGTTTTCGGGCTCTATTCAAGCATAATGTTGCAATATAGTTTCAGTTCGGAGTTCCCAGTTAGGAATTCTGATACGGAAAACAGATAGGTACGTATGGCAGGCCTATAATTGATTTTAATAATCCGGTTTGTTTTTGTTTTAGGTACGCTCCTATATACTCGTATATTCAACGGACGTCAGAGCTTATCAGCACATCGAGACAAGGGCATTGGCAAATTATACACATTGCAACGCAGTAGACGCTACGCTGTAGTAGTGCCGTGGCTTTCGTGCACTTAACTATTGCACAACATTGCTCTTAAAGACAAACTTCAGAAGAGTTATTGCTAATAAAATGGTTAACTATTTTATTTACGCAAAAGATTTTTCGGGATCAACAAGTGGATGCGATCATTACCATACCAATGGTTTGAAAACACTAGAAGAATTCAAAAATGACGTCGAGAAAATTGAAAAGGAACTGCTGATCGCTGGAGAGCCACCGACAGATTCCAGAATTATTTACTTACACTGGGGCCACATGTGTTACGAAGTCAGTGAAGACGAAGCTATAAATTCATACAAACGAAAAGCCGGAAACATGGGAACAGAACCCGTTACGATTATTCAATGGCTTAAACAAAATTATGACTTTGGTGAAGAGAATAAAATCAAGTTGATGTACATTATAACGGACGGGTTAATTGACGGATACAGTGCTGAGCGATGTTTCGAGATAAATGAAAATATGCATTACGAAACTGTTGTTTTCCATGCATTTAATTCACAACCTAGTTACATAGACCTTTCGGTAGCTGCGTCTTTTTTCAAGAGCCGTTGCATGGTTTATCGTAACTACGAACTTTGCGATAATATAAACATTTCTGAAGAGTTCGAATATGATAAAATAAACCTCGACAACTTCGATGAGGAAAAGGAGCAAATGAAGTCTTACATAAAATTGAAGTTTATTAAAAAAATTAAAAATGACAGTCTCGCTCTACGAGAAATAGAAAAATTGAAGAAATTGAAAAATCGATTGTTTGACGAGATGGACTCGAAAACCGAAAAGACGAAATTAAACCTTAACACAAAGGACAAAAATATATTTTTGCAGGGATTCGTAAACACGGATTGGTATAAAAATCTCACTACTCCGGATCATGGCACGAGGGTGGACATTGAAAAAACCATCTCAACATTGATCAATTATATTGTCAGCGACAACAAATCGTTTTCGTTCGATGCGTTGAAATTTAACAAAACATTTGATAATCCTGTGGAAGAGGAGCCAATAGTCGACGTTGATTTCGGAGAGGAAGAAGAAATCGAATTCCCCGATATAATTCTGGATGATGACAAAGGAATACCAGTTATCATTTTGACGGAGTTCAATTTACTAGACAAAATTATTTTCCATATGACAAAAACATCGGCCGAAGTGTCACCTGCCAGTTTCAGTAGATTCAAATCGACGATGGAGTGTCCTCTGTTCTTGTGCAACGACACAGATATCAGTGAGTCGATCGGGTACTTTTACACTTTGAATGTTTACAAACAATTGTTGGAGAACAACAGAAAGACAGAGCCCCGTACGCGCAGGCCGTTTCATGGCGGCCTTGTTCTGACAGACAACGACCAATTCGACAGATACAACGACTTTATTTTGTCAGCAACATATTTTAATTTCAAAAAGGTGTATTGCAACAAGGGATTATTTTATTACGTGCTGTGGAAAAATTGTGAAAATAAGGAGTGGATGGATAGAAATGTGGTTGAGCGTTTCAAGAACTATATGATGCGACGCATTAGTGAGACTGTGTGCAAAATTGGACTGTCTTCATTGCCCCTAGATCCTCCAGAAATTACTTCATTGCCAACCGCTCTGTGGTACTGCGTCGAATTATCTTCAACCATATTCAAGGACGATCCTCAAAACTTCATGCACGAACGTTTGAGAATGTACTACGGCGTAGCGCATTGTATGATCGAAATATTAAAGTATCTTGATTATGACCTTAATTTTGAATCGATTGAGAAACGCAGAGATTTGCTTAGACATGTAATGATTTTGAAGAAAATTCCGAAACGTGAAGAGAAACTCTATTATTTATTGGAAAATATATTCAAAAATGTTAACGGTTTCTTAGTAAGCGAAATAGAAAAACCGTTTAATTTACACAAACTCAATTACCTGACTTTGAATCACAAGGGAATGTTGCCTGATAATGCAATTGAGGGAAAAGTTCATTTAAACGACTATGTTCACTTGATGAATTTTGTTAGTGGTTGCGAAGCAGAAAAACACAAGGCTATTGATATATGTGAAAAAACATTCAGGCCATTTTTCACAATTAGTCAAAATAAATCATTTTACACAGAACTAGTAAAGGTTACTAGAAAACCTGTCATCAATAACGATGACGACAAGGATAGAATAAAAATAACTTATGATACAATAGATTTCCTTGAGTTTGACAAAACATTGTCTCTATACAATCTGTTTATTAAATGCGTTGAAGATTCCGAGAAATATCCAACGTTTCTCGAATATCTCGAGTACATTTCTAAGAAGAAAAAATACCACGGTGAATTGGTGACAATTTTCCCGCCAAATACTTATATGGACGCTCTAGATGTATATACACATTACCAAAGTATAGTGACAAGAGTTGATTTGAATGCATTTATTAAAGCGTCCAAAACTTATGTCACACGAACAGAGCGTATTAAAGCTGAAGAAATAGTAAAATTTAAGGACGATGAAGACATCAATCAATTTATTGCTGAAGAGGAATCAAAAGTTGGCCTAAAAAAAATTAATGTAATAAAATAACTGTTGAATTTATTTTTTATGCTTAGTTTCAAAATGCGAAGTTAGGACATATTGATAAAATAAACGACTGATAATATAATATTTCATAACTCTATGTTAACCAAAGTAATAAGTTTTGATCAGTTCTAAAACTGTGAAACAACCAAAAATTATAAATACTCTAATTTGTATAATTTACCTCGTTTAGTTTTTAATATCAGAATGTTCCTTAAGTGATTGTAATTATTTTTAAGTTATCCATCTCAGTAAAATGTACTGTTGATGTTTGTAATTAATATGATGTAAAAAAGTATTTAATAAAATACTAAGACTACTCATGTTTTGTTTTTATTAACTTTTCATCGATTTTTGTCGATGCCCTTTGAAGGAAGCCCTTGGTCGTGTTAACGTTTTTATTTAAACGATTGATTTTTTGACAAATCTAGTAATGAGTTTTATTGACCGATTGATCCAAAATGTATTTTGCAATTCCTATTGACAAAACAATACAATGTGTTCACAATGTATTTTTCATTGCATCGTTTAGATTTAGAAGAATGCCGTTTAATATAAAAACAACCTTTTTAAACAACAAGAAACACCTTACCATAAGGTGTGTCATTATTAATTATTGTTAGGCTAATTTATCCTTTGAAAACGTGCTATGAAATTCATATTTTTCATTCCAAGTTAGCTCAATGAAATTGAAAAGAGAGCAAAGTTCTCAATTACGACATTAAATAAATACCCAGCTTGTAATCTTTTAACTATTCTAACTTATAATAACAAACAGGTTTATTTTAATAGAAAATTACAAAAACCGACTTCAGACGCCTTTTAAAAGTGTACTCGAACATATCTTTTCATCGAACATATCTTTTCATCGAACATATCTTTCGAAACATATCTTCTCCGTTATTTTGATTTTAAAAACAAACTACTAACTCGATTTTTATAAAAAAAAATTGTAGTACCTTTGTGGAAGTGTGTTCTATCAGATAAAAAAAATACTTTTTCAAGTCAGTTCATAAGTTGCGGAGACATGTGCGAGTATTCCTAAATTTTATTATATTTATTTAAAAAAAAACCAATGCACTCTTTTCATTTTTTGATTATTTACGAAGAATGCTCTATCGTCTATACGTAGAAACATAAATTCAATTTTGTTATTTTGATTTAGAAGGAAACTACTGAACCAATTTTCCTGAAAATTTTATGACCATTTCGGTAGAATACCCTACAAAATAAAAATCGGTTAATAAATCGCAGTGATATGCGCGAACGTACATACAAAAATATAAACATTCGAATTGAGAACCACCTTTTTTGAAGTTGGTTAATAAAAATTAAGTTATTTTTAAAAACAATTGGTAACATTTTCTTTAAACTTAATCTCTTGTGCAAAATGCCTTGCTCCTTAATCATTTCAGTTTACGGTAATGGAATAATAAGACTTCGAAAAACGCTGTAATATTTATTAAAATTAATATACAAATATTGAACATTACTAGAAACAACAATATTAAAATGTTTTATGGTTCAATATGCATGTAATTAGGAGACGGAGGTTCCAGATGGGCAAGTGGAGAGTTAAGGGCAATAACATATAAGAGACTATATAAAATCGTGGCGTAAAAATTCGTGGAAGAGACTCGAAACCATAAAAATAAAAAGACTACCCATTGCCACGCCACGAATATTAAGGATGACGTAACTGTTTTCACTTAAGGCCTGCTACACACGTTTGGTTTCCAGATTAAGTTTTCTAATCAAGAATTCATATACAAAACTCCGCGACACTAGCGCAGCGTCCGGTTTCATAATATGAATTGTGTACTGATTTGATTACTCTTGCACTTTTTATAGCGTTAAAACATAATGAACTACCACTTTGTAACGTCAACATAAGAGTTTTTTACACAATTTATATACTAAAAATTAACAAAAACAGAAAAACACTTCGGGATAAGCACAATGCAGCAGAATTAATATTAGTTTTTAGTACTGTTTATTAATACAGGGAAATACAAAATATAAAATAAACAACGTTTTTGTTTATCGTAAGTTTTTCAGACAAAAACTGAACTAGATTTACAGACAATTCAAAACAGAGTTTTCAAATTCATATTCTTTTAAAATAAAAATATATTGAGGAATTTCTAGTATTTATTATCGCGTATAAAAAAATTAATATGACGCCTAAAAAACTTTTAAAAATAAAATGGTAGTGACATGTAGGTAGTTTTCCGCGAGCTCCAAGCTCTAGCCTAGATTGGATTTAAAATGTAGCCTACATTACTTCGTTTACAATCTGCCAGTGCAAGTTCGGTCAAAATGGGTACATCCATTTTGGAGATTTTTTTTTATTTTAGTATAGCGTGAGGGTACGCGTAAAACAATCCGCATCAGAACACCTAATTAGGAAACTGAATGTGTAGGGCTGACCTAACATGAATTTGAACACTGCGTTTCGTTTTAGGTGTTCCCCGTGCCGGAGCTTGTTTATCGGCGCCCGAACATTGTACACAGCGCGCAACAGACCCTACGTGGGCAATTCTGTCGAGGTGTTCCTGCACATTATTACGGCACAATATCGCTTCGAGAAAAAAAAACTTAAGAATAAAAATAATATAAGTTAACTATTTTATTTACGCAAAAGATTTTTAGAAGACGAAAACATGGCGACCGAACCGGTTACGATTATTGAATGGCTTAAACAAAACTATGACTTAGGTGAAGAGCCTATATGAGTTAATTCGGAGCCTGGATACATTGACCTTTCGGTAGCTGCATCCTTTTTCAAAGGCTGTTGCTACAACAAGCAAGCATTTCGAAATTTGTGACAATATAAATAAATATATCTGAAGAGTTCGACTACGACAAAATCAACGTCGAAAACTTTGATAAGGAAAAGGATCAAATGACGTCTTACATAAAATTGAAGTTCATCAAAAAAAATAAAAATGACAATCTCGCTCTACGAGAAATAAACTAAAGAAATTGCGAGATCGAATGCTAGCACATTTGGAATTAAAAGCAAAAAGTACCAAAGTTAACCTTAACACGAGGGATAAAAGTATATTTTTGCGCGAATTTGTAAACACAAATTAGTATAAAGATCTTATTACTCAGGGACGTGAAATGAAGGTAAAGATCGAGAAAACTATTCCAATATTGATCAATTACATTGTCAGCGTCAACAAATCGTTCTCACTCAATTTACTGAGTAAACATGATCGAAAGTTAAATAATAATTAATGACGCAACGCTTGTTCATTTACACTTTTTTATCGAAAATTTGGTTTTTTACCCAGTGCTCACATTCAATAGCGTTAGTGACTCACCAGTCACTCCGTACGGCCATCAGTTCCACTAAAAACGACATTTTTTACTGAAAATATGTTTTAAGACTATAAATATGGCGTATCTAAGAATTTTTAATTCACTTCATAGATAAATTACAGTTCAGATTACTTAGCATTGATGTGACAGCGACACATGTATATACAAACATTTGCAGTTTACATTTTATTGTATCATTAACGCAAAAAAAGCATTTCATATGTATAGCATCAGTGTGACAGTGTCATTGACCTTCATCGCGTTATCTAGGCCACGGTTTTCAATGGCAAGGTCCTGCAATAGCTTGATTTTCGTCCGTGGAAATATGTGATACACGCGCAGCTCACGGTTTTCATTGTCAAGGTTCTTCTATAGTTTTTAACCCTCTACAATAAAGGAAAAGGTTCTCAATTCGAATGTTTATATTTTTTATTTACTTTCGCGCATATTTCCGTCTTTTATGAACCGATTTTGGAAATCTTATAGGGTATTCTTCCGGAATGGTCCCATAGTTTTATCAAGAAAATCGGTTTATTACTTTTTCTTTTAAATCAAAACAACAAAATTGAATTTATGTATTTTTGCGCGTGTCTCCGTCATTTATGAACCAATTTCAAAATTATTTTTTTTATATGATTAAACATTCTTCGCAGATAGTCCCATAAAATTCTTTATAAAATCAGTTCATAACTTTGTTTTTTAAATGAAAACAACAAAATTTAGGAATGTTCGCACATACCTCGGCAATTTATAAACTAATTTGAAAAAAATATTTTTTATCTGACACTTCCACAATGGCGTAACAAAATTTTTATAGAAATTGTATCGGTAGTTTGTTTTCAGTATCAAAATGACAAAGAAGAGATGTTTTGAAAGTACACTTTTAAGACGTTTGTAAATTTCTGGAAAAAAAACTTGTATTCTGTCTACACAGTGTTATTTGAACACACGGTGTTACAAATATACTTGTAAAAGAAAATGTGTTCATTTAACAAACAAGTAAACAAGGACGGTTTGAGTAAATAAGTCAGTTCTAAAAGGAGATTATCTAGATGATGTGTAAATAACGATTTCATTTGAAATGATGTGTAATGAATGGATTCGCATGAAATTTGACGGACATACGAGTATATGTTAAATGAATCAACATATAGAACGATATTACAACAACAACTAAAGAAAAGCGCTGGTAAAACCGCGAGGAGCAGCTAATATAGCATAAATTCACTTGAAAAGTGAATAAAGATCGTGAAACAATTATTCTTCACCACAATTCAGGGTGAAGGACAATGCTCAAAAGCGGTACCAAAAAGTCTCATTCATCAAGAAATACAATACTTTTTTACGAAATTACGCTCCATAGATTTGATTTTTTAACGGGGAATTTAATTTTAAGTATAAAAGTATTAATTTTGCTTTACACGCATGACATTTACACAAACAGTCATAGAGATGTAGAATGCAATAGAAACTAATTTCTTTGAATCGATTTTTCGATTTTATCAAATTTCCCCGAAACCAGGGTTTTCTTTACGAAAAGAACTTCTATATGAGTTAATATAATTTATTTATTTATTTATTTATATCATTGGATCACCAACGCAAGTTACAGTTCTTATAATGTAGGTGGTAGAGCATAACACCCTTTCACAGCTTTTGCTGCACTTTTACGGCCACGCTCGTCCGGGGAAGTACCACCG
>JAOCPS010570534.1:0-11217 GCA_025505425.1 Graphium colonna | reverse complement strand
GTTCAAAAACTCTTTAGTTTTTGAACCATTTCTACGTTTTAATGTTTAAATAATACAACGATTTTGAGCTTTAACATAAAATGCACTTTTTACATTTTGGCCCGTTCAGGAAATTTTGTGATTTTTGTGGCTCGCTATTAAAAAGTTTGCCCACCACTGGGCTACAGCTATGGAGTCAGCGGTGGGAATGTTGTACCTACCTAGTTTTTCAAGTATAAAAGGTAGAAAATGATCACTATATTGTTAAACACTCGTATTAAATTAAAATTTGTCGGTTATTTAAAATTCTAGCGCATTTCGAAAACAGGCCGTTTCTCTCTTCTTACTTTTCAATTTTTTGTTTTTGAGTATGGAAGGAAATAGATGTATTAGACATTCTGATTCACAAACTATACTATAAAATACACATTTAATAACATTTTGTAAAATTGAACAATTAAAACTGATATTAAATTTTCTCACCGATAATTTGGTGTGAATATATTAGATTGAAAGTCATTAGTTTTCCTTTCAGAATACTTGCTTCACAATCAGAATTCCGTAACGTGGGAATACATTGAATTGTCTGCGCAACTTTAGGTTTGTTTTGTTTAAGTGATACTTTCTAGAGATTTGGGGTCAATAGCACTTCTACTTTCTATTTAAATTGTATCGTAGACAAATTGAAGTAATCTGAGCCCTATAATTAACAAACGTTGGAAATCTCGATTTTTACAGTACTAATGGGTTTAATTTCTCTTCGCGTTCAAAATTGGTTGTTATGTTGCATAGAACTATCTTTTTGCTACCCTCGCATTTATTATAAAAAAATATCAATATTATATTTTTTTTTATATTAATGTAATGTTCTTGTGAGTTCCGTTCCCTGCTTATATTATTTTCCTAAATGTTGGTTGATA
Source organism: Graphium colonna (assembly GCA_025505425.1). Classification (NCBI taxonomy): domain Eukaryota; kingdom Metazoa; phylum Arthropoda; class Insecta; order Lepidoptera; family Papilionidae; genus Graphium; species Graphium colonna. The sequence goes on along the minus strand of JAOCPS010570534.1, from coordinate 10,318 downwards.
TTTTAGATATTACAATTTGTCCAGTTTCAGTACTTTTTCTTGGTACAAAGTACTCTTTTATGTTTGTCTGCCAAAGTGTATCCAATTTAAATTGATCGATTTAATACTAAAGACGTGAAACCGTAATAAAATGTGAAAATAACAATAAATCCAACAAACTGACTTAAACATTTATAATATTAGTAAAGATATAGTACAAATATGAATGTTAAAAAATATTAGGTTGATATAATACTAAGATACTGAGATAATACTCTAAAATATTAATATAATATGTGACTAAAATTACTTTTACCAACATAGAGAAATTACTAATAGTATTGTAGGCAGGAGAAAACCTAGTAAAGTCATATTAGACTGGGTAACAGTTAAGAACAAGTCCTTCTGACCGAATTACTGTCATGGCGGCCAATCACTTTGAGATCAGCCATCTGCACAGAAGATGTTTTAGAGCACAAGTCTACGCGCATACATAAATGCATTCCATGTTCCTTTACTCTCATAGCCCGATGGGACTCGTAAATATATAGGACTTGTATATCCAACACCACAAGAGAGAGATCAGGCGCAGGGCTGATTTTTTACAGGGCCATCCGACGCATGAATCATCTTTTTGTTAGGCAATCGGGTGATCAGAACGCATTGCCCTAAACCTACCAAGAAACAGTAACATATAGTTATTGTTCCCTCGCGGAAATCAATCCCACGACCTTCGGTTAACACAGGAAGGCTCGATACCACTAAGACTACAGAGGCGGCTAGCCGTCTTTACATGGGTTGGTTAAATCCTATAAGTAAGTTTTTAAACTAGCTCTTTACGTAACAATACGCGCGTCGATTCCAATGTAGTGGGCAATAATATTGTTCCAGTTCGTTAAATTGTAGAACGTACCAAGCGGTGCCTTGTAAAGGACGCGATATGGAATCAATTAACCCATTGGCAACTAGGCCAGTGTTCGGCCGCTCTATTGGACATTCGTACGACCAGCGAAGGTTCATTCACGCGGGAAAACAACATGGCGTCGCGCATTGCGTTGGACAATTTGAGTTTAGAGACGCGGATTAATCTAGTGCACTTGACAATAAATAATCTTGTCGCTGCGATGCGATTGAGGCCACGTCTATTATTTTTCTGTGTTCTATGTGAGACTATTCTTAGAGAAAATAAAAAAAAACTTTCACCTTAATACAAATCCCTTAAGTGATATATAGGATTTTTTTAAGTTTAGATAATAAAACTTGTAATTGGTCATTCACGTGATGCAATACCAATGGCTTACTTTAGTAGTTTTTCGTAAAATTTTACAATTAACTAACAAGAAAACAAGAGAATTAATTTAGTTCTTGCCCAAAATTTATTACTATGCATTAGAAATAACAAAAGTTGAAGATATAAATCGTTAATCGAGAGGGGATGCTTTTTACGCATGATGACCAGAAGAACTGTGATTTAAATTGAAGTTGATCCGTCAAGGTGGATCCAATTAAGGGATGTCTGATGATTATCTTTAGAATGGAATGGACGGAGATCTAGTTTAAAAGTCTTATTACGTAGCGTAGACCTAATGGATATTCAATTGGGCGGATTAATTGGTAAGCTGCGGACTGGAGTAGGGGGACACATGTCACAGGTGGCTAGTTTACGGATGATCGGTGAAGCAGGGGTTCCAACATACAGTTTCTTCATCTGAGTTTAGATGATTTAGAGTAGAATAATATTTATGTATACATTGTCATATGAGAAATATCAAGAAAATTTATTGCATATATTTTTATTTTGTTTACTGTCGTAGAACCAGATTAAAATAAAAATACGAGTTCATACAAGCTCAAACTACAGTTAAAAAGATACCTTTAAATTACTTAACATTAACTAAAACATAAGAATGAAAAAGTAATAATAACAAAGGCATGAAAACCTTTTTTTTATATTAATGAATGAACATTAAACAGCTAGTTGTTAGAATAGGTCAATAACATTGATGAAGTAGGTAAATTCACTAATTTAATTTTGATCAAGCCTGATGGTTGTTTCAATATTTTCGAGTCTTAAATCAAAATCTGCCAAGTCCGAGTCAGGCTCGCGTATCGAGGGTTGCGTACATACTACCTGTAATAAGTAAAACACGGAATTTTTATTAAAAATATGTTTTTCTATTACATGATTTAACTAAAAATTTATTGTTTCCAAATTTCCCTTAATCTGTGCTATAAAAAGTTGCTTCGTACCAAATTTCAAGATTCTGAGTCTAAGAGGAATTTCATGCCGGTACCCTTGCGTGTGTCGTAAAAAAGTAGAAAATTTGTAGCAGACGGCTGTATTTTTCGATTACCTTGGCTTAGAAGTTTTTCACAGCTCCAAGGGACAGTAGGTCTGAGTATTTGATATAAATTTTAGCTATATGCGTACGTCCTCGCGTTCCTGAAAAACTCTCAGTGACATTTTTCACTAGATTACTTTGTTGTCAGTCTGCCTGGACAGAAACAACAAAGTGATCCTACAAGGGTTCCGCCTTTAGAGTTACGGAACCCTAGAAATAAGTATAACCTTACTTTTGTCTTCGGTGAGGCCCTGCTAAATTTGCATAACACACTTCTCTTTTCACCTTTCACCTATCTTGCGTGAGGGAAAAGAGAATTTACGGTGGTAAAACTAGCAGTAGCTTTTGCTGCTGCCAAGGGCATGGTTCGAACTGGGTAAGTACCACGCCCTCACAGGGCACCGGCGTGGAGCAGGAGCAGCTTCCTTGAGAGCTCCTGCATTAGGCTGGTGAGTGCCCATCCCCTCCCCCAAAAAAAAAGCGGTAAAAAAAGAACTGTTACCCCAGGGGTTACTAATGTTATCAATTTTGAGGTGGTAGAGCATAACATATTTTCACAGTTTTAGCTGCACTTCTACGGCCGTGCTCGCCCGGCGAAGTACCACCGACCTTTATAAAGTCATAAAATAAAGTATGCATGAATTTTGGGGATGCCGGATGGCCATGTCTACCCTCTTCTTTTCCCCTCCAAATCCTTAGTCCTGATCCAATCCCATCCAATAAACCTACTTTCCTAGGTTGACAATTCGTGACACTCCGGATGTTAGGTGTATCTATGGGCGACGGGATCGCTTACCATCAGGTAAAATTTCTGGTCGTTTGTCTTCCTTTCCATAAAAAAATGGGGGTACTAGAAGTTTTGAAGAATCCCCAGCTGAGCGTCCACGGTCAGAGAGCGTGACATCGCCTGAGCGTAGGTGCTCAAGCTGCCCTAGGATGGGGGCACCTTACCGCTCTCTCCTACAACCCGAAGCAAACGGAGCAAAACACGTTCGGCACCACTTACCACTCTTGCTGTGGATTTTTGCAACATTAGGAGATTATACTCTAATCTTATAACCACCTTGAGACGGCATAGCCGGCCTTGCTCTTTTTAACCGAGACTCAGATATCTTCTCCGAGAGACACTTATATCGGTTGCCCGGGTTATAAATTAGAACACGCGAACAGACACAAATGCCTCGCGTAGGAGTATGTTTGTACGCCAGAGAGAATATCAGTTCTCGACATCCCGGCAGTCTTGGAGATCTGAGAGAACCTGAGACCTGTCAACGGTATGGCTACGAGCTGACTGCGACCACCATCCTCGCGTCTATGCGTGCCTGTACAGGTCTCATAGCGGTGATACCGAAACTGACCGACTCATTGACCAAGTCAAGATGGCTACAGATTCCGTGCTGCAGCAGATCCCCTCCGCAGAGATCGAGATTCTTGTTGATTTCAACGCCCATCATACCGAATGGCTTGGATTACGCTCCACCGATCTGGCTGGGAGATCTGTTCACGACTTTGTCGTGGCACGATTTGTGTCACCACACAGACTTGTTGGATTATATGCCTTCGCTGTAGGACCTTCTGGTGACCCGGATAATTACAAGATATCCGTCGGCGCTCTGTTTGACTCATCGAACCATTGCCTAATCCATAGTGAGGTGCCTATCACGTGCCCGTCACTCCTTGTCGGACATCGCCGTGTATGGCACTATAGGTTAGCGGCTTGAGATGAGATGAGGTCCATCTTTGAATCCCATAGCAGCATAGCTTCTAACTGGATGATCTGAGCGCTGTCACCGATGTGGTACTTCAAGGAATGGAATTTTATATCTTTTCCTCTGACGTCCCGATCGGTGGTAAATCAAAACCTACGTTCGATGGCTCCTACAAGATAGCCTCTCGCCATAAGCAAGAGTGCTATCGAGCCTAGGCCACGGCGGCAGCGTCTTGGGATGTAAATAGCAGTGCCAAATCTGTCCAAGGGAACTTCTGTACGCCATCCTTACCACATTTGCACAGCGGAGATAACTCGTCGGCCCATATCTCTAAAGATAAAGCAGATCTCCTGTGTACTCTTTTTACGTCAAACTCGACTTAAGACGATGGAGGATGGGAACACACGACCATCTCGCGTTGTGAGCACTCAATGCATGAAGTACGCCATCATACGAGTTTTCACCCTTGATGTCCATAAGTCAAGTGGGCCCGATGGAGTTCCGGCTATAGCGCACGCCCCAGAATTGGCACCGGTCTTAATACGTCTTTTTTGGCTCTCTTATTCTCTCGGCGTGGTCCCGAAATCTTGGAAAACGGCTTTAGTGCATCCGATCCCCAAAAAAGGCGATCGCTCAAATCGAACTAACTATAAACCGATAGCCATTACCTCCTTCTTCTCTAAAATCATGGAGTTAATTATTAACACCCAAATCCTCAGATAACTGGAAGATCATCAGTTGATCGATGACCGCCAATATGGCTTCCGCCGAAATCGGCCAACTGGTGATCTACTTGTATATCTGACTCATGGATGGGGGGCAGCAAGGGGGAGACGCTGCCAGTTAGCTTGGGTGTAGCAAAGCTATGATCGGATATGGCACAAAGCGCTTATTTCCAAGATCTCATCTTACGGGCTACCTGAAAAGTTATGCGATTGGATAACCAGCTTCCTTTCAGATCGGAGCATCAAGGTCGTTGTCGACGGTGCCTGCTCCGACGCCATGTCTGTGAACGCTGGTGTACCACAGTATTTCCAGCCGTCTGACCGTCTGAAACTATACAAGGCACAGGTATGGCCACGCATGGAATACTGTCCTTACCTTTAGGCTGGGGCACCTCTTTACCAGCTCCTTCCGTTTGACCGCATTCAACTTCGAGCTACTTGAATCGTCGACGATCCAGTCCTTTCCGATCGGCTCGATTCACTGGCATTGCGAAGAGATATTGCATCTCTAAGCATATTATACCGCATTTACCACGGGGAGTATTCAGAGGAATTATTCGGATTGATACCTGCTGCACAGTTTGTTCATCGTACGACGCGACAATCCGCCAAATACCATCGATACCACCTCGATGGTTGGCAGTCCACCACATTGCGTTTTCATTGTAATTTTCTTGTGGAATCAATTGTCGCCAGCGGTATTTCCGGACCGATACAACTTAGGGACTTCCAAGAAAAGAGCATGCTCCTACCTTAAAGGCCGGCAACGCTCCTATAATTCCTCTGGTATTGCGGGAGTCCATGGGCGGCGGTAATCACTTACAATCAGGTGAGTCACTTGCTCGTTTGCCTCCTTCTCCATAAAAAAAATAAAACGATCAAAATATAATTTACTCTTTCATCAGCAATAAACCGTTATGTAATTTTTAGAATATATAATGTGCTTATTTAATATATCTTATAATATTAAATAATGATACGTAATATTGACACGTATGACAGATAAATTGGACGGAAGCGTCGTGTATTTCATTAAACGTTTAAATACCGTGCCACTTCAGCCTTGGCGTTATTGCTGTACCATAACTTTAAATACTAGAGGAATAGCCACATCAGAGCGGATATCCTTTATCAGATATCTACCCGCCATTTGCAATTTACAGATGCATAATTATTAGCTTATGCAGCTACACTACCGCTACTAAAGTCTTAGCGAAGTCGGTAACAGTATTACTATTATTTTTATTAGAAAGAACAAACTAAGTTTTATATCAATTAAGATAAAAAAAATGTAATAGTTTTCAATAAAAAATTGCAATTTCAAATAAAAAAACTGATGAAATAAACACGCTTTTCTTTGTGATTATGTGTGCATTTTAACGTTGTTTTAATTCTTGAATCAAATTATATAAACTTGTTTCCTGCTTGACAAACATACCTGCAAGAGGTTATTTTGAATTACTGTTCATAAAATTTAGAAAACTTGACAAGGTTTCTATCTGAACAAGCTAGTTGGCAATCTGTTAATAATAATACATAACTTTACTGCGCCATCATGTATATAACCACCACCTACAAGATATTGACATCTATTCTGAGCGGAAATATCACTCGACATTTGACCACCATTTGACTCATTTTGCAAGCTCAGAATGTTTGCCGGGACGGCGATTGTGAGACCAAGGAATCGCTTCTCATTGACGCACTTATTAGCAAGTTGATCAAATGCAACCGTCGGACCTCCTCTCTCGCCTGGAAAGACTACAAAATGGCGTTTGACTCGGTGCCCCATTCTTGGCATTCTTGGATGCAATCAAACCGAGTTAAAGGCTCTGGACTGAAAAGCTTGCACCACTATGACGTCACACATGCATCATCCGAGATCAACAGTAATGAGGCTGTACCACTCTGGAAGCGTGGTGAACGGGGTTTATTGTGAGCATGCATTATCGCAAGGTCTGCAGCATCCGTGGATATTTTTTGGTGAAATCCTTGGCTAGATCTGACAGTACTAAACGTCTTCGTTTGAGAGACTGTATGAAAACAGTAGGAGCTCCATGCGCATTACAACAAGGTTCTTCACGACCCTTTCGTACACACCACCCCTTGTCTAAGCTGGCTAGGTTTAGGTGACCTCTTTGGGGAAACGAATTAAAACCAACAACTATTATAGGTGGATACATCTTGATAGATGGCTCCTCTGACATATGCCGAGCATATCGCCATCCTGGGGAGTCGCCTAAGAATGTCATCTCCAGATTTTAAATGATTTATAACACTGAGAACTTGCACATGAACAACTTATTGGTCAGAATTCTCAACCAGGAGCTCCCTCTTTATTACGGAACAAAGATTGCAGTATTACAAGTACGTTTCATTGCCATATAACTTAAAAATTATATTAATAAAGAATAACTGTATAAAACAGTGTATTATTCAGTTCAGGATATACTTAAATACGCTTTTCCACATAAATTTATTATGATTTCAAAGCTTTCTTCTCTTGTATTTCAGATTCTAATCGAGGTACGCGGTTCATTAAGTCCACGAATTTTTGCTGAAACCAGCTCTTTCATTAGACATATTGTCAATTTAAATTAAATAAGTTGAAAGGAAGCTGCAACGTGAATCCTCTTGTAACGTTCTATTTTAATTTATAAAATAACCTTTATCAGTAAGATATTATTCGTTATTTAACTAACTGGATTAAATCAAAGAACCATCGTTAAATAAAATTACACAACGGAATTATTACATTATAATATTGAGTGTATATTCCCGAGGGTTATAATTTATTGATTTCTTTTGGTCATGGGAAAGACAAATGTCACATATTATTATCGGGACTATCGTCGATTTTTTTTATTTGTTTTTTATTGATTAGATTTATGCAGAAGCCGCTCATATTTCCACCTGTGAAAATCTATTTATCTATCAAAATTTGAGTTGCTAGGTTTTAATTTTGGTTTATTATTCGGATCCCATAATGATGATAGGCCCAAACTACCTCTTCTATTTTTTTTTTTAATTTATGGTGTCCGTAATAATTATTTGCGTACATATCCCTTTAGCCTTTGTTTTTGCGAGAGTTTGAGGTAATCTGAAATGACGATGTTTCAGGTCAGCTGAGTTCTTTTTTTAGACGCTAGTTTATATTTATCTTTCAGTTTGTTAAAAAGTCAATATGAACTTCAAAAAAGAGCTAAATCCTAAAATATTTACGAACATATAAAAATAATTATCAGGGTAAATATTTGTAATGGAACGAGAAATTTAAATAATCTCTGGTGACGATATCATTGTAGATGTGTTGACCCTTGAGATCATATTTACGTTATAAAACTCTATGATATTTTAGAATTGTGAATGGGATAGATCTGCGGCTGTAGAATTTCATCAGGCTGATAACTGATATTTTGTTCTATCATGGCTTTAGTACACAAGATTTAACAACGCGAAACAATGAAACAGGTATACGACAGGTACACAACACGGCGTGACTTCCTCTACAACTCTACGATCGCTTTATGTTATCTAACAGCTGGTTGTATACGCTCCATGGTGATTCAATTAATGTTACCGCAATTCAAGCTATAAAATGTTTCGTAGTCGTTCAGCGTGAAAGTGCAATGATTAGCTAACCAGAGATAAATGAATGGATTTTGGGGGTCAGCAAAAAATAATCTGACGGCTGGATGTAAAAAGCCGATTCTGGTAAATTGCCAACGCCCTCTAGCGGTAGCTTGTGGTGACCTTTCCTAAGAAGTTCAGTCAATCATTCAATCCTCTGTGCAAGTGATAATTCCAAAAAATAAAGTTAGAAGTTCTATTCTTAAAATATTAAAGCAAAGCAGATAATGCATCGTTTTCAAATTATTCACCTACGTACAATATTTCTCGCGCAGTCGGTTGATCTTTAGCGTATTCCATTATTGACCGGACAAGTGAAGTAACTGAAGGATTACATTTGGGGCAAAACACATTTCATGTGTGTACATATGGCCTACGACAGCTCTCGAACCAGTGCTCTAATTTAAATGAATTTTGGAACATATGTAAGTAACATTAGTACAATATTTAAGTTTTCTGGGGGTCGAAATCGGTTGAGTAGTTTTCAAGGTATTCAAATAAATGTAAAAAAACATTTCAACAAATGGCAGCAAACAATCGGCGAGCTACTAGTTATTCTTCAACATATAATTGAAATCAGCGAACTACGAAAATCGTAGGGTCGTTCACACGTACCCGCGCGCTCGTAACGTTGCATAACAGACAAATTGCGAGCCCGCAATGCGTGTCGCCTGTCAACGATGTTCCATTGACTCGGCGACCGGCGGAGCGGAGCGGGGTGCTCAGGGGCACCGGTGGGAACGCGGGTGAATCGCACCGGTGTACTGTTCTGTTCGCTCGCGAATCACCTATGTACCTGCGAGCCTATTTGTCACGCACTTGTGGACGCCCCTTGCAGAATATGCGTCGGGTCGCAATATCATTTTATAGAGTTCACGAGAATTATTATTACAACCTAACTCGTACCATTACATCTATTATTTACTATTACCAGTATAATTAGATCCGGAAATTATCAAAAATTTGCCTACATTTAAATGTCAGAAGCTGTTTGCCCTTTGCGGAGCACTTGGCTTATTGTCTATTTTTATACTTAATGTTGTCGGTATACAGCTCTTTGCTTGATATGTACCTACTACCTATGTATAAACAATCATTTCGTATATTTTTTAATATACATCAAGCTTTTGTAAATTTAGACACCACCTAGGATTTATCAAAAAAAAAAACTTAGTTACCCAAATTTATAACGTAATATTAATTTAAACGACTTTATAGTATATACAATATACTTAACTCACGTGCTAGTAAGCGCCGTGTTAGTAAGAACAAAAATATTCCATAATCATGTAAAATAATTGCATAAGACTGGAAATAGTATAGAAAAATACTATAATAAATAATCACCCTATTAAGTTTATTGCGCCATAAAAAGCAACCAGGTATATGTTAATTATGCACAATTTAAATTGTTTTTTGTAAAACAGAAAGATGTGCACAAACGGATTTATTTTTCAGTTTTGTTTAGTTTTTTTATCTAAGTATACATATATAATTGTTATTGCAAGAAAAATAATTCCAAACCATCAACAAAAAACTAAACAATAAGCAAACTATAATAACGCAAGATATCAATCATCATCAGCTTTCTTTGTCTATGGCAACTGCTATTTCTTTCCGTGAGCAGGGGGCTTTAAATAACGCGTCGCTAATGACAGGCTACGTGGAAAGCGCGGGCCCCATATCCTGTGCGAATCGCTCCGGCGCAATGCGTTTAAAATAAGAACTGCGTAACTCCATTCTTAGAGGATTTGATGTTATAGCCGAATAACCAGTTGTTTGTCGCGAATTTAGATCTCGCGATAAGGCATTTGGCGCCATCTAGAGGCAAACTTGAGTCGAAACGAAATTATTTCACACTAGCTTTTGCCCGCGACTTCGTCCGCGTGGAATAGTGACTTCCGGCAGATTTTTGGTTCTTCCCACATAGTTC
>JAOCPS010570423.1:0-11219 GCA_025505425.1 Graphium colonna | reverse complement strand
TACTCTCATAGCCCGATGGACGGACCGATTTTTTACATGCCCATCCGACGCATGGATCATTTTTCTTTTCAGGCAATCGGGTGATCAGCCCGCATTACCCTAAACCAACCAAGAAACAACAACACAAAGTTATTGTGATCCCGCGGGATGCGAACGCACGACCTCCGGCTTACAAAGTAAGAGCCCATACCACTAGGCTACAGAGGCGGTCAATAAATAATACCGCAACGAATCATTCAATCGTAATAGGAATAAGGTCATTAAATTGCGATTTTAGAAATGATATAAGATGGAATATTATTAAATCAATACTTAAGTTTTTTTTACACAAATTACCTTTTAAACCCTTAAACCGTGGAAGAAGAGGGCTGCCATAAGTTTAACCCCCGAATTTGAAGTGGGTTTGAGTGGGTCTGTGTATCTTTGGGGCATCGAAACTTCCAGATTGTTTTGCCGATATTGACATATTTACTATTTGTTTAAGAGATGACTTATTAAAGAATATTCATAGGTTTTTAACACGCTTTTATTAGCTTTGCGTGTATGTTTGCTTGCTTTTTTGTAACCGACTCCTTCGAACACTATTTTGACTTACTTTCCGCGGACAGATTTCATTCAAACTTTACAGACTTTTCAGGGGCCGATGAAATTGCAATAATTTTATAAGCATATCCCATTATCCTGACTGGGATCGCCAGAACTTATAATTTTTTACTTTTTAGTTCAATTTCTCATTAAAGCGTGTCTTTTTTAGGTTTTTAAAATATATTTTATTATTGATTGCAAATACAGTGTCGTCGGTACTAACCTACTAATATTATTAACGCAAAATTTTATAAGAACGTATGGATATATGTCTGTTCCTCTTTCACGCAAAAAAATGCTGAATGGATTTTGATAAAACCTACACATCAGATTAACAAATAGTCTTTTATTTACAAAGATATAGTGTGAATTATCTAAAATATAACGTGAAGTGTCAAGAAAGTAGGAAAAAAATCTAGGATTTAGAAGACATGTATAAGCAATATTTTACTTTTATATTTATTATTACATCGGTATGTTGTTTAATATATTTCTTTTATAACAGTTACAATAATTCCACAGCAGCTTAATAAAGAGTTAAGGTTTTTATTAATTTACAAGTTTACTTACTGGTCGCAGTGGCATATTATCCTTTAGGCAAACTAGGCAAGCTAGGCACGTGCCATGGGGCGCGACATAATAAAGGGGCGCACGGGCAAAATTTTTCAACGAAAAGACTAATCAAAGAAGTTTTTACAAAGAGGAAGGGCCGCCGATAATGTGCTTGCCAGGGGCGCTGTCAACATTTAATCCGCCATTGACGATCGCGTTGGATATCCGTCCCATGGGGCTATAAGTCTAAAGGAATAGAGAGAGAGTACCTGTGTCCGCGTGTCGCCGTGGCCGATATTCGGCTTAATATTGATTATCTATCAAACTGACTGCACTTGATAACCATCCTCTGAGGTATTAATGTGAAAGATGCGGCCGAACAATACCGTTGACTGTCTAAGTAACCTCGTGGCTAGTAGGGCTTTAAGAAAAATCGAAAGTCGTGGGATCGAATCCCGACTTTGTGCAGAAAATGTGTGCTAAGGACCCTATTGCCCTAATTAAGATGATACATGCGTTCAATGGGCATTCAAACTCGATCCCGGCTTACATCATATACAAAATATAGTTCATTCCTATATGTATTGTTTAAACTAATACAAGTATTTAGGTAAAAAGACAATGACCATTTTTGTATCGCATACCATACCAAGTTGCATCAAGATCAAACATTTTTTTTCAGACCTAACATTATTATAGCTCTTACAGAAGTTATTTTCGTAAAGAAAACCCGCGTTTCGGAGATATTTAATGAAATCGAAAAATTGATTTATATAAAATAGTTTCTATTGCTTTCTACATTTTTTATTAACAGATTGCGTAAACGTCAAGTATGTAAGGCAAACTCTTTTCTTTTATACTTTAAATTTAATTCCCTGTTCAAAAATCAAATCCATGAATTGTAATGTCAATAAGTTATGAAAATAATTACTATATAATTTTTATCTTGATGCAAGCGAATTTTTGGTACCACTTTTGGGCATTGTCGTTTGATTGGATTTGAAACCCACCCCAAGTAATTTGTGAATTAGACCAGGAGGGAGAAGATCATTATTTATCGATTTATAGTTTCAGTCAAAATCTTTGAGTATGATATTCCGAGACTTATTAAGCGTTTGAAATTTTCCTTTAAGCTGATAACAACGTAGTTATAGCTTATTTCACGGTCCTTCAGTCTAAGTTTTATCTGACTACGTTGACAAACAGATTTAAAAGAGGTAGTCTCCGTTCATCCATTAGGGGTAAACGTATTTACGTCATTAAGTAGAACCTGTGACTCTGTCAACTGTCAAATGTCTCTCACAAAATGGCGGCCGTTCGCGCATGCGCGGGGCGGGGGTGCCGCGCAGGCGTACCAACCCTAACCTCGACACAATCGATAGTGCAATAGCTATCGCAGTGACAACAGCTCGTGTCTAGCTCGCGAGTTTGAATAAAATATTAAATTCTCTTATAAGCGTTGAGGAAATCATCAAAGTGTCGGTATCAAGCAGCGTGCTCCCCGGCGCAATTACGATGAAGATGTTGATGCCGCACGACGGCCTCGACATCACGCCCGTCGAGTCCTGTGAGTATTCGGTTTATGGACTAAGCTTTCGAGTATGAGCTGTTTGACGTAAATACGTAATATACTCGTTGCGAAATTTTGCTAAATCGCCTCGAGTTAACATAGCTTGCAGCGGATTTCGATGCGCAGCAGTAAATGGATGAAACGAAATATTGCGTCGCAAATGTACTAAGAAGAAAAATAACTGTCTTGTTTTTGTGACCGCTACAGTACAATAATCGACAGGAAAAATTATGAATCATTGTTCCTATATGAATACGTAACAAGTGCTTTGATTTTAATATCAAATTTACTAAAATTATTTAGATTATTGTGTATTGCAATGTAAGGTACATCTTGTTAGATACTAAGTAATAAATTATTACGCAATATATTTTGTAAACTTAAATTAAGCTGTTTTCAAGTCTAATTGTCTGTCGGTATACTGTCAGGTCTTTCTTATTTTACAATGGTTTCACTTACTATTACTCAATAGAAAATCCTTATTTATATGGCTTCAATTAGTTGAATCATGGTATGCACCATAAGCTTTTGTATCGCAACATATAGTCCTTATAAATAAAGCGTACCTATTCAGAGGAAGTAAGTCGCTAAAGCCCATTAGTAAACTGATACCAACCTGTCATACACCTATAGGTATCTTATATGTACCTATATATCGACGGTTCAAAGGCAAAGTGACTAACCAGCCATTTGGCCGTTCTACAGTAGAGCAATTTAAAGTTTAAAAAAATACTAAAAATTATATCAATAGGTTTAAACTATGAACACTACACTCTAATATATTTATTTTAAGTTCTTATTGGTATCCACCAAAAAAAATTAAAATCACATTTTTTTTTAAACTTTAATTTGCTTTGCTGTAATGCGACGAAATGATTTGCTAGTTATTTTGACCGTCGATATGGAGTTAATTATACATCTCTTCCAGTAGTAGTACCTGTAATGTTCCAGAAAAACCTGTAGAAATTTCCAGAAAGATCCAAATAAAGATGTTTGATTGGAAGTTACTGTAAACCATTGTGTAATTTAAACAGGAATTTCAAATATCTTTTAATTAAGAAAAGAAATGACGAATTCATCGGGTTTGACGTGGGACGGATAGGTTATTTAGCTGTTGCTGAATGAAATTGAAATAATTGTACGATCATAGGATTATTACAATATGGAAAACTCGTATTAAAGACAATGCCCCAAAAGCGGTACCAAAAATTCTCAGGCATCAAGATAAAATTATATAGTAATTATTTTCATAATTTCTTACGACATAACGCTTCATGGATTACATTTTTAAACAGGGAATAAAATTTAAAGTAAAAAGTATTTTTCTTTTCCTATGTACATCACGTATGCGCAATCTGTCATAGATATATAGAATGTAAGAGAAAATGTTTTCTATGAATCTATTTTTCTATTTTATTAAATATCTAAATAACCCGGATTTTCTTTACGAAAATAACCTCTGTAATAGTTAATATGATAAGTCTAATCTTCTGAAACATGAACTTAAAAACGGGCATTGCCCTTTTACATTACATTTTTATTTGGATCCTTTTACATATAATTTTTTTTCGATCCAGATAATATATCTATCAGGATTCCTAACGGAACTTAATATTTCGTATCGGAATTTTTCAACAGGGTGCATCGAAAGCTCTAGAATCACTCAAAAAGATGTGTTCAACAAATATTATAAATGTTAAAAAAGTGTTATCATGATAGTAGATTATTAATATTATTTTTTTTATTTTTAATATTATCGGTCATTGAAATGAGGGTTAGATTTTTTAATTATTTGTAGTAACAAACTAGTATCGCTATTTTATCCTCCTTATTACAAAACGTGGACTAACGAGAGCATCATGAATCAAGTGCAAAATTGTTTTTTTATAACAAAACTAGGGTTCTCCCCTATCCCGGAATCATCTTTAGTACTATATATAGTCCTATGATGAAAATACTGCGACTAATTAAGTTTGGAATAATGTTTAATTCCGGTACTTACATTAGTCCACGTTTTGTTATAAGGCGGTTAAGGTTTGAAGGGGGTTCCGAGTCCAATTATCACTATGCTTTTATATATTTTTAAGCCTGATAAGGCTTAGAACCTTTACGACGTATTTGACATGCTTTTAGAAGGACTTGTAGTTTATCAACATTATTTATTTCAAACTTCGTAGCTACAAAGTCCCCCTGAACGAATTTCGGACATGGCGGCCAATCTCAGATATCAGCCAACTGCGCAGGAGATGTTATAGTGCACAAGAGTACGCGTAGACACACGTGCACTCTGTTTCTTTTCTTTCTAAAGCCCGATGAGACGTTTATCCGACACATCCGGAGAGAGATCAATCGCGGGACCGACTTTTTATATGCCATCCGATGCATGGATCATCTTTCTTTTCAAGCAATCGGGTGATCTGTCCGCATTGCCCTAATCCAACCAAGCAACAACAACACGGTTATTGTTACCCCACGGGATTCGAACCTATGACCTCCGGTTTATAAAGCAAGGATCCATACCACTAGGCTACGATAGTGGTTGTTGTAGCAGTAGTATGTTCTACTTTGCTACGAAATTTAAAATATGTCACTTTTTATTCATTAGAAATCAATGTTTAAGACAATTATACTCAATATTTCTTAGTAAAACCAATTATCAAAAAAAAAAATGTTTTCAATATCTTAGGATGGCTTTCAACATGAAATAATGGATAATTTAGTTTTCCTCGAAAAGTTGTTCGAGTAAATTAGCTGGAAACCAATACAATCTCAAGTTCGTCGAAAAATTCATTTGTTTTCAAAGAAAGTAAGTAATAAAAAAAAGTCAATTTCTACTTTACAATTAATATTAATATTAATTTGGCAAAAAAGAAAACGAATTTCTTTTTCAATTTTCTTGTATATAAAACTAGGATTAATTAAAGATAATTAACGATTTAATATTTCAATAAACCAAATTGCCGACAGCCATATTCACTGTTATTATTTTTGCTTAAAAAAATCTGCATTTTATTCAAAATATAATTAGCACTGACTAAACAAGTTTAGTTTAGTCAGTGAAAAAAACCGATCTTGAAAGCCTTAAAAGCGTTAGTTAAGCCTTAGTTTGATTTTAAAAACAAAATACTAATTCGATTTTTATAAAAATTTTGTGGGATATTGTGTTATTGTACCCTATCAGAAAAAAATATTTTTTCAAATCAGTTCATAAGTTGCTGAGATATGTGCGGACATTTCTAAATTTCGTTGCTTTTATTTAAAAAAAAAACTAATGAACCCATTTTTTTGAAAATTTTATGGGACTATCTACAAAAAATGCTGATGACACCCGCAACATCCGGAGAGTTGAATTTCCCAGGTTAACAACGCATTTGCGATTTACCAGACGTTGCGTGTGTCAATGGGCGACGGGATTGCTTACCATCAGGTGAACCGTCTGCTTGTTTGTTTTCGTTCCCATAAAAAAAATGTCTTTGAACAGTGCATTTTGCTAAAATACAATGGGTCTCTTAAGGAAGCTCGTGGTCACTTGGAAAGCAATAGAGGGGGCTATGCTTGGAGTTCTGTGTGACAGAATCAAAAATGACGAAATCCTCAAACGACAACAAAGCCCGAAGAATAGCCAGACTGAAATGGGCACATCGCTCGGAGAACTGACGGCTGGTTGGGCAGGGAGGTTCTCGAGTGGCGACCATATACAGGAAGGCACAGGGTGGGCAGGCCCCTTACCAAGTGGAGTGATGATGACGTCCGGGTCGTGGGAAGTGGATGCGAATAGCGCAAGAGATACCAACAAAAGTATTATAAATATATAAGAGTTGAATAGAAGAAGCTGAATAGTCTTAGATGGTAGAGAGCTTTTGCGAAAGATAAGACGATTTCTTTCGGAAAATGATGGAAGTACGAAGTGTGTATTTAATAAAAATATTTCTTTAACTTTGCCTATAAAAATAATTTTTATTTTCTTTTTGTTTGGTAGCTGCGACACAACGGGTGTTCTTGAAAGCAAATTTTCTATTCTCTTTATTTGTTTTATTCCCTAGGGAATGAGTCGTAATATATATACGAAAGGATAATGCCCATTTTTATATGGCATACCGTACCAAGTTGCATCAAGTCCAACCATTTTTTTAGGTGGATTCATACAGAAGTTCTTTTCGTAAAGAAAATCATCAAAAATAGTTTCTATTGCACTCTACATCTCTATGACTGGTTGCGTAAACATCATGCAGGTAAAGCTAACATACTTTAAATTAAATTCCCTGTTTAATTATCAAATCTATGAAGCGTGATGTCATAAAAAATGATTACTACATATATCATTTTAATCTTGATGCATGAGACTATTTGGTACCACTTTTGGACATTGTGCTTTTATAAGCATTTTTTACAAAGAATCAGCATTCGTTTTAATGATATTGAGATTTCTGTTTTATTTCTTCTTCTTCCTCCTAAACTTATTCCCAAAATACTTAGGTTCGGCTTCTAATTCAATCAAATATTACCTGAATATCGGTTTTTACAAGGAGTGAATGTTATTCAGTATTACAGTAGCACAAATATCGTGGATAAAAATAGCCTAGTGATATGGGCACTTGCTTTGTAAAATGGAGGTCGGGCTTTCGAATCCTGCGGGGAAACAATAACTTTGAATTGTTACTCCTTGATTGGGTTAAGCAATGTCGACTGATCACCCGATTGCCTGAAAAGAAAAGGTGATCCATGCGACGGAAGGGCATGTAAAGAGTCGGTCCTGCGCCTGATCTCTTTCCGGTGGTGTCGGATATCCGTTCCGTCGGGCTATGAGAGTAAAGGAACGGAGAATGCATTTGTGTTTGCGCGTATACTTGTACACTATAATGTCTCTCACGCAGTTGGCTAACCTCGGAGTAGATTAGCCGCCGTGGCCGTGATTCGATCAGGAGGACTTTACGAGAAACGATTGCCAAGGCGATCTATCCAATCGATTGCCTTAATTCTTTTTTATTGGAAGGTATCGATGCGCAGAACGCTTTGGAAATCAAAATGATTTCCCAATAAAAAAAGCCCCAAATGCGATGCGAGAAGTTGATTCATCTAATCAGTCACTTCTTAACACAGTGTAAAATATAAGAACGTTTTAGATTCAGGATAGTGTAATTACCAAACATTGAATATCTTTTATATATAAATTATATATGCAACTTTGTCTCCGAGAATTCTGTGATACATAAAAAATTCAATCTTCGAGATATTGTAATAAGACATATATGAATATTTTAAGGCAAGATATCTTTTAAATTTTCATCGGAATCCTCTAGGTCGTCTCTAGGCAGAGGCAAGGTCAAAAAGATTGAAATCGATCATCTTGTAAATGTGTGTGTGATATTTTGGTTATGTTTTAGAATGAACAGACATTCCAAATTAATTTCATCATGTTATAAATGGTCCTTCATGTAACTTTTTACTTTTTATACGTTTAAAAATAATTAATTAATTAATTTATTTATTCTATATTTCTACCAGCAAAACTTTAATAATATGTGAATAATCATTAAAAAATCAAATCATCAAAAAGTAAGGAAGGTGTGTACAATGTAAATAAGCTTACAAACTAAAAGAAATATTATATTTTTAAAATACGTATGACAATATAATAATATATTAAATGTATACCCAATAATATGCATAATATATATTTATTCCGATTTTTTTTATTATGTTAACACTTTCAAACTTATACATTGTTTCGTGTCTTCACGTTAGGAATTGTACGCTAGTTCTAGTACGCTAGGTATTAATTTTTGCAACAAAAAATATAGTGCAAACTTGACAGATAATGTAACCTATTATCATAAGAATTTCTTCCTCCTTTTTAACCTACTTCAAAAAGGGAGGAGGTTCTCAAATCGGCTGTATGTTTTTTTGTATGTGTTTGTACGATTTCTACGTAAATAGTGAAGCGATTTTAACAAAAGCATATAGTTACGAGTTAGTATATATGTTATGAAAATCACTACAACAGTTTCTTTTTTAAATCAAAATGATTGAAAAAGGACAATGCCCAAAAGTGGTACTGAAAATTCTCATGCATGAAAATAAAAATTATATTGTAATTATTTTCATAATTTCTTAGGGCATCACGCTTCATGGATTCGATTTTTAGCCAGGGTGTTTAAATTAAAGTATAAAAGTATGAATTTTGCTTTACCTACATGACAAAGAAGCCGTGGTAGCTCAGTGTCCGGGCGCTCGTCTTCAATTCTGTTTACTCGAGGCGAACCTGAGTTCAATCCCTGGTGCTGGCACCAATGAAATTGTTATTTTTCTAATTGCAATTTTAAGTTTTGATTTACCACGCGATGAAGGGAAACATCGCGAGAAAATCTGCATATCTAAGAATTAATATTTCCAAGATATGTGAAGTCTGCCAATATACACGTGGGCCGCGTGGTGGACTATGCTCAATACCCTCTGTCTAGAGGAGGCCTTTGCCCAGCAGTGGGACAATTTAAAAATAGGCTTACTTTACTTTACTTACTTTACATGACGTTTGCGGAATCTGTCCTAGTGATGCAGAATGCAGTAGAAGCTATTTTCTACGAATAAATTTTTCAAATTTATCAAATATCTCCAAATCCCGGGGTTTGTTTTACGAAAATAACTTCTGTAGTAGTTAATAAAATAAATCTGGTCTTCAAAAAAATTTTTTTTGAACTTTATGTAACTTGGTACGGATTGCCTTTGTATAAAAATGTCCGTACAAAAATTGTTTTGCGAACGTTCGCTTCTAAGGCGTTGTTTTTAATTATTTTTACAAGTGGATATTTAAAATGTTATCTTCTATAACTAAGCGTTCTTCATTCCACTTTTATAAACGGAAAGCTCTCGAACATTAATTTTAAAAGCGCCAAGTACCCTTAATCGTGCCCTTGCCCTTCGGGTCCCACTCAAACAACCCTCATAGCTTGAAAGTCAAATCTGTCAAAAACGTTTTGTTAAGCAAAGTAAACATGGCGTTATTTCGTTAATTTACCAACAAAATTCTTGTTTGAAATCCTAGGTATAATAACTTGGTATTAAATAGTTGTTTGTTTTAAACATGATTCTGTTAGTTCAGTTGAAGTAAGTATCGCTAGCTATAAAATTTTAGTATTATATAATATTATTTCTATGATTTATTACACCAGCAAGGGTTTTCAACGCTCTCGCAACTCTCCAGATGTTGCGTTTGTCTATGGGCGACGGGATAGCTTACCATCAGGTGAACCGTCTGCTCGTTTGTCTTCCTTTCCATAAAAAAAGCAAGGGTCAAGAATATTTGTATACAAAATGAAACGCAGTTTTTATTTATCATATTTAATTTGAATGCTTTTTTATACATGTCATATAAATTGCAATTATAAAAAAGTTTGCTCGATGTGCCCTATGAATATAAAATAAAACTAATCCTGGCCGAATTTAAGTCAAGGCGGTAAATCTACTCAGAGATTCGCCAACTGCGCAGGGGATATTATAGTGCACGGTTGTACGCGTAGATGCAGATGCACTCTCTGTTCCTTAACTATCAAAGCCCAATGGGACGGATATCCGATTCGACCGAAGACCGCTGAACCGACTTTTTACATGCCCATCCGACGCATGGGTCGTCTTTCTTTTCTGGCAATCGGGTGAAAGTAAATAAAATTTTTTAAAAAGATCTGCCTTCCGAGTTGGTGATAACTTACAAACTTGTATATCAGTTCTGTAAGCTTTTGTTCTTTTTAATAAGAACGCACAATCGTCTGTATAAATAAAATATTTTGAATTCGAAAGGACAATGCCTATTTTAAAATTGCATACCGTACCAAGTTGTATCAAGTAGGCACGGGCCGTTTCACTGTTTTTTTTACTTTCTATCGGTTATATAACATTATCGTTGCCTACAACGAGAACGTTATATAACCAATAGCGAGTGAAAAATCACTGAAACGGCCTATGCCTAGTATCAAGTTAAAACTTTACAGAAGTTCTTTTCGCAAAGAAAACCCGGGTTTCGGATATATTTGATAAATCAGAAAATCGATTCATAAAAAATCAATTTCTATTGTATTCTACATATCTATGAACAATTGTGTAAACGTCATGTAGGTAAAGTAATTCATACTTTTATGCTTATAATTAAATTCCCTGTTCAAAAATCAAATCACGCTTCATGGATTTGATTTTCGAATCGGTTATAGATATGTAGAATGCAATAGAAATTGTTTTTTATAAACCGATTTAAATAAAAATGGCGTAAAAATTGATATAGTAATTACAGAAATAATTACTATATAAGTATGTAAAGTAAATTTCATACTTTTATACTTTGTTCAAATGTAAAATCCATGCGTAATACAGTCACAATATATGTCAATAATTACTATATCGACGGGTAAAAGGCAAAGTGACTAACGAGCCATTTGGTGGTTTTACAGTAGGCATGGGCCATTTCAGTGATTTTTCACTTGCTATCGGTTATATAACGTTTTTATTGTAGGCAACGATAACG
>JAOCPS010570312.1:0-11219 GCA_025505425.1 Graphium colonna | reverse complement strand
AAAGGGTTCGAAACGTCGGGTGATAAAATTTAAAAATAAACCGCGATAAAATCCGTAAAGTTGTTTATTTTAAAATTAATAAGTCTTTTGCAATCTGGCTTCAGACCTGGCCATAGTACTACCACCGCTGTGGGAATGGAATATATCCAAGCAACAGTAATGGTTTTAATTGACTTTTCGAATGCCTTTAACACCGTCGGTTACGACATCCTTCTAGCAATCCTTTCTTATTTCATGATCTCTGACGAAGTACTGTATTGGTTTTCTTCATATCTTGGAGTTTTCACAAAGGAACTGTTATCTGACCATTGCAACCCAAAGGGATAAACTAAATTCGAAGAATGGTTTAGTTGTCAGAATGTACTGTAAAAGGTGTTCTTGACAACTACATAATACACTAACTCATAGCACAATGACTGTTTGCATATAATTAAGAAAATTGAATTTCGTCAACATTTCAATAACATCTGCTTGGATGAATAGTTCAAAAAGGAATAAATAACCTCAGATTAAAGGATAATCCAAATGGAGCGTTGTCAAAGTGATTGATGCATACATTAAGACATGAGTGTTTTGACAACTTGTAAAAACGCATACCACAATGTGTGTGTAAAAATAACTAGAATAGGAAAAAATTGCCCGTTGATTAAAAAATTGTGTTGAATAATGTCAATGCAATCCAAAAAATATATAAAAATGGATTTCAAATTAATAAAATTATCCATAAAAAAACGTCGACAGTAGTAAATTATTATATATATTATACATATTCTATAAAATTTTAAACCAAATTTGTATATCTCACAAAAAATTATGAAATTTACTGTTCTACAAATAGTTAATGTTAAATTATAAAAGTAAACCGACGTAGAAAACTTTTAACGGACTAGTTAGCGCAATTATTTAGGATGACAAATAATTAAAGAGGCATTTTGTCATGAAAATATTTATATCTTATTTAAATATAAATACGACGGAACGCTATAAACATTTTACTAATAAAAGAATAAAATATTTACATACTATAAAGTTATAATTTTTAAAAGCTTACTTTTACAAGATTAGATAAAAACAGCTGAAGAGAATAAAAGAGAAGCAATTAAAAAATTTGACTAACACCAACCACTATACAAATTAATGGGTATACATTTTTGTCTGTCTATGAATATGTAAGTGAATAAAAAGTAAAAAAGAAGATAAAATAAATCTAATACATGTCAGATTTTATTAATATTTTTTGGAATAAATATCAATAACATTTTGGAATAAATATCACAATAATTTACAAATCAACTCCTTCGGTTCCATCTGAGCCAAAAAATTTTACACGTTATAACCTAATATATATTATAGTCAAATATTTTAACTGATTTTAGCAGTACTCACTTCACGCTAATTTATATAAGTATATATAAGTATAATTCTGTCGATTTCCTATCTCATATTACATTTGAATATTTTTGTGGGAATTTTTCCCTATTTAATGTAGCAACCTTGAGCATTTTTCGTCATATGTTTATATACGATAATTAAGCATGAAAATAATATAAAATAGTACAATTAATAACACTTACCGGTGAAACGATATTCTGTCTACTTTTATAAGTATTTCGGAATGGTTTTTGCAAGAATTTGAAGAACACAAGTCGGCATTATTTAAGAAAAAAACGTAACAACTAAGTGACGTATTGTCCGCTCAAAGCTTTGTTTCCTACCGATTGAAGATTCTATTTACGGACTAAAAGTCTATTTACCGCACTGGCATCAATATTCGGTTCTAATCTGAGTAAATAACTAGCATAATTTTTCCAACCTATACAATTGCTTTTAAAATTGAAATTGTTAAATTATTTGAATCTATTATTTGTTTACAAACATCAAACGCAAATTTATTAACACTCAAATTGAAGTAACACTAAAGTAAAATGCTGAAACTGACAACATATCATATATTAAATTTATTTCAAATGTTTTTTTTTTATTCAAAATCCATCATGTTAGCTTTATTTACTGAACACGAGCATAACAGATGAAAGAGCATTAATTCCAGTTCATTGAAGGGGCAGCCGGTTTCTGTGTAAATTATTAAACTGATAATTACATACATTCGCGAGAATTCGTAAGCATGGGTGTTTACTACTAAATCATACGGATTTGTTTTTAACCAATAAAAGAAATATCACCATCAAAATATTCTAGACAAAGTCTCGAGGTGGACTAGTACTTCATACAAATCATATCCTAAATGTATGATAAATTAAGTGCAGGAGATATACTCGTATTATAGTGAAAAAATGTAAACACAAACACGGATGCATTATCTATATACTTTACATCCATAACATGGTGGGATCTATCCACTGCGACCGGAGCAAATAGAAGATAGAAACGATCATTTATATGTCCTCCTGCAAGAATACAAAGCGAGAAAATTTAACACTTTTATTTTATACCTTTGACAAAACTCCAACACAATACCAGTATGTAAAAATATTCTGTGGCAGTCGTACTAAATTACTAAATCTTATTTTTAAACTATAAAACTAGTATTGGTAGTTAGAATACCATACAAGCAGATACAATCAGAACCTATTAAGATAGCAATGTCTCTATAGGAATAAAAACTGATGACCAAACCAACAGGCTGTATGTTGATGTCGTAATGAGAAATGTTATAGTAAATTAAAACAATCTTTATAAATGAAACGTACCAAAATAATTAAGGAGATAACCGAAGAATGCCATTTTTATATTCAATGACGGCATCTCGAAGCTGTTCCTTTGTCGTAAAAGTTGGATCACATGACCGCACCTTTCTTTCCAGTTGATCCCACATATGCTATATGGGATTCAGGTCGAAACTTATTGCTGGCCCAGGTACTGTTCAACATCGTTGGCCGTGTGGCATTGGACGTTATTCTGAATAAAAACGAATACAGGCCCGATAAAATCGGCACATGGGGCTCCAAGATACAGCCTTGGCCTCGACCGCTACCCGCCATTAAGGGAAACTACGTTCCGTTTTGCCGGTGAGAGATATGCCATCCCAAGAAATGCACGATTCTCCTCCTAATTCCACGTTTTCTTTTCTTTCATTTCCCCTGCCTTTTGTACACTCTTCTACGCCTATCATTGCAAAAGAGACACACCCTAGTCTTACCGGAGAAGAGAATAGCCCTCAATTGTTCGATCGTCCAATCTTTGTGTTTACGGGCAAACTCGAGCCTGTGTCACTGTGTTCTGCTGTCAATTGGCGTCCCGTAGCAACTCTTTGGGGTTTGATCTTCCTTTTGCGCAACGCTCCTTGTACTGTGGAGACGCTGACTAAGGTTCTTTGAACTGCTCGGAGCTAGACAGCATTGGTTCCGCGGAGACGTTGACACAATATAACAGTCGTCTCTCTCGGAAGTGCAGCGTTGTTCTTCGAATCCTGTCAGTGAATATATGACGAATCCGGTTAGCGCAAGTGACCCTTTCAGGGCGTATTTTACATTGTTTTGATCCTGTCGCCACAAATTAGCAGAAATTGTTTTTCTAAATGTCCAATTAATGTTTTAAAGCTTGTCAATTGCGCTTTAAAATGATGTAAATATTGATAGGCTAAAGTAGATAAGATATCCACTTGAAAGCAAAATGTGAAGGTGTGCGATTTCCGTGAAGCCGAGTGTATATGACTTAGGCAGACAACGCTCTACCACTCCCCTAGTGTTGTGGGAGTCTGTAGATGACACAAATCATTCGTCATCAGACGAACCATTTGTTTGTTCGCTTACTTTACAGAATGGTTATTGCTTTCTATACTATAATGTTATATTATAACGTCTTGGAACACAAAGGTGTAATAAAGATACTATTTAGAAGTAACGTGATTTCTATATGCTTAAAATACAATAGAAATCTTTGAAAGCAATTTATATTATGTTGCAAATGACTTATGTAGATTAACTCATCTAAGAATGTAAATCAGAGTTATAAATTGCACATTAAATATTTGGTACCAAATTATTGGCCTATGTTATTCAAAATCACTTCATAATAATGAAAAATCACTTCGTAATAATGAAGATATGCTGCAAAGTAATAAAACGTTATTTAATCGAACATTGCCTACTGGTTTTTTAATATATTTTATAAACATGTACGTTTCAATTGCCTTTCTTTGTTGTTTTTTCTGAATTCTACACAATTTACCACTGTTCTAATATACACGATAGAAATACAAAATGTTTTACAACTCGATAAATATTTCTAAATTATTAGTGCTACAGTTGACATAAGATAGACATGAAATAGAAAGGGAGAGGTAAGATACGAAAATTGGAAAAGAACAAACAGCAATCCTCATTTTAATAGCGCCACAATTGTTATTCGTTAATGTACAAAAATCAACTTAATTAAATTATTTTCTAAATACACTACTCTGATATATTTAACACAAGTAAAACATTTTATTTCTACTTTTCTGCGACAAATAATCATAGTTATTAGTCTTATTCACACTTTAAATAATTCTTAAAAGTTGCTAAGCCAACAAAAGATCTTATTCTTGACTTTGGGACTTTCAAGTTATATCTTAAATAATCAATTTACTATTTTTGAATCCTATAAATTATCAAACAACCATTTTGCGCGTTATAGAAATAAAACATACTTGCAGATATTAAATGAACACTAATAGAATGTAACTATTTATACAAAAGCAAAGCAGATAGCTTATTATTTGTTCATCGCAATTCAAATTTTAGCAGTAAAATGTCAAATAATTTTTATTTCGAAATCGACTGTTTTCAATTTCTTTGTAAAATATGAATGTATAATAAAATAAATGTGTAAGCGTAAAATGTCAATTTTGAAATAATAAATAAATATTGCATAGTTTTTGTTATTCACCAGGCAAAACAGTCTTTCATTCCATAGCTTAAAACAATGACAAAAATATTCTTTTACGAATAGCAAAGATGATATATATTTATATATATTGATCGCATCTAGCATGGGCTTTTATAGAAAATCCGCAACAGCCTACCTACAAACTGCTACCAGTTCATAATGGCCCAATTCAAAACTATACCTAATATACACTTGAGATCTACCAAACACACCCGATGTACTAACGGAAACATTTGCACATGTTACTACAGTACTTGCAGACGACAAAACTGCGTTGGCACATAAGGATCAAAAACTCAATTCACGTTACCGTTATGCTGGGAGGGGAACATGGCAAGAAGTTGAATTAAACAAAAAATTTACTATAATCTGATGACGTAAAATATCTACATCTACCTGTACCTGGACAGACGTCCGACATGGAAAAAGCATTTATGGATCAAACAAAAGAAAAGCACTTGAACAGCAGCTAAGAAAATTTATTAGCAAACAAACCTTGCATGATTTTTTAATAATACTTCAAGGTATATTAATTTGGGATACTACCAATATTAAAACAGTATTAATAAACGAATTCGATTTTAATAGAACCTTTATTATTGTCATGAATACAATTTTTTTTTATGTTACATACATTTACAACCTGCATTTATGATAAGTCTTTAAAAACAATGAAAGAATTTCAAAATCTCTAATAATAATCTCCAAGCGTTGAACTGAAGATGGTAAACAAGTTGACGTCGCTTTAAGGCAATAATGAAGTTAAACGTCATTATTCAGTCGTCGACCGATAAAGTAATGAATTCCTGAAACAAATAAATATCTAAGATAACATCTTCTTCAAACGGAGAAAGATTATGTTATCATTTTGATCCTTTTGTCATTTTGTTAGATGTATGTAAATGTATAAAACGTTATAATTTTGTTGTTTGGTGTATTTATTACTTGTGTGTGTTTGCAGTGTTTACAGTTGTTTACCTGCAACTTGCGAAATTTCAGCCCAATCGGAAACCAGGAAGTGGATCAAATTTAACTTGCAAGATTGCAGATGCATAAACAACGGGACATGTGAAAATAAATTTAAGCTTTTAATAATCAGACATTATATAACAAATTGATCTTTTAACATACCTTTGTTAGTTGTTTGTCCTTCGTGCTCGAACTAAGGTGTCCATCCTTTTAAGCATACAGAAAATTATCTTATAACTATGTATATCTTGGAACAAACAGTACTATTCTTTAAGTAATGCGGTTTCCAGATCTCCCGGGATCTAGGGGGTGGCCTATTGGACATTGTGACTTTCTTTGTAACGTTCCAAACATGGATTTATATCTGGAGATCTATCTGGCCATTGGCTGTAAGATAATGACGTTCAGCATTAATAGCGCCATGGTACATCTATGTTATTTGTGCAAAGAATTAGAAAAAAAATAAAATGAAAGTACTCAATCTGATTCTAAAACGGGATGCTAGATTAAGTCAGAGATCCTTAGTATGAATCTATGATAAAAATTGTAACTATAATCAATTTATTAATCCATTGTAGCCATAATTAATTTATTAATAAAAAAAAAAACAATAATAAATTTCATAAGAATTAGGAAAATACGGTAACACGAAACTGATAGACAAATGTTAATTATTAACATCCTACTGACTGCGAGTGAACCATAATATTTTTTGCATATTCCTTGAATGCAAATAGGCCACCAATCCAATTTATTTTCTTATTTGTAAGCACGAATATCATAAACATATTATATATATATATATATAATATGTTTTTGACTGTGCTATATTATTATATGCTTAAAACAAATTTTGGTTAAGTAGGGTTTTAGACAAGGGTAGACATGGCCGTCCGGCATCCCCAAAAATAATGCATACTTTATTTTATGCCGATTTTATAAATAAACTTTTCTTTGTTTATCAATTAGACAATACACAATTCTATAACTTCCACAAATACCTTACTAATATCCGAGCATTTAATCAAATAATCAAATTTGTAAATATTTCTTTTGTGACTTATAGATATGAAGCGTCATTCATGGCATATTGCAAGTTTTTGTGATTCACATCGGATTACATGCAACAATTTAACACATGTCTTGAAATGGTCATAATACAAATTTACTCAGAGGGTGACGAAAACTCAATTTAAACAAGAAAACGACAGCACACATAAACTTATAGCCACAGTAAACTATACAACGGTTCTATTTCTAAAACAACACATTATCTTTGAAATGTTTGTTTAAAAAGTAAAGCAAAGTAACGGTCTATTTTTTTAATTCTCCCACTGCTGGGCAAAGGCCTCCTCTAGACAGAGGGTATAGGGCCTAGTTCACCACGCGGCCCAAGTACGGTTTGGTGAACTTCAAATATCTCAGAAATATTACTGCTTAGATATGCAGATTTCCTCACGAGTTTTCCTTCACCACAGAGCACGTGATAAGTCAGCACTTAAAAACGCAATTAGACACTAAACAATTTCATTGGTGCCGGCACCGGGGATCGAACTCAGTTTTGCCCCGAGTAAACAGAGTTGTTGTTTACTACTTCTAAATCCGTCAAACTAAACTAAACACTAACTTTATCTCGGCAGTATTAAACTAAACTGGACTAAGTCACTAGAGATTTAACAAATAAAACTTTGTTTCAACCTCAATATAAGTATAATTGGGCTGACCGCAGCGGGAAGTTGCGGATTTAACTTTAGTCGACTTCTGGACATCGTTATTAATGTTATGGCTATAACGGTTAAAAAGACGTCACTACTATTTGACAAAAGATTATTTACGGTTAGGTTAATAACCTGATAAATTACGTTTGCTTGTGATAAGAGTTCTATTAAAAAAAAGTTCTTAAATGCTGATTATATGCATGAAACATACGAGTACCTATGAACACAAATAATTCAGGTATCGGTATAGGCGTTTTATATTTTTCATTCTATATGCATACCTATGAACACAAATAATTCAGGTATCGGTATAGGCGTTTTATATTTTTCATTCTATATGCATCCCATATTGGTACAGTGCCTCGTGTATGAATTTCACTAAAAGAAGCATTCTTATAAATATATTGTTAAACTATAATTTTCACAGTAAACAGCGAAACCGGAACGCTTGGATGCGGATATTTTTTATGCAATTTTTTACTTATTTTTATCTAAAAATGAAACTGTCTGATCGATTTTCATGAAAATTATATGTAACTACCTCATAACTATCTGCTGTAAAATAATAAAAGAATTTTGACTATTGGATCATTACTTGCGGAGAAATTAGCAAACATATATAGAAGTTTATTTCCACAAAAAATTACAAAAACCTAATTGATACGCCTTAAAAAACTACTTTCGAAACATATCTTCTACGTTATTTTGATTTTAAAAACAAACTACTGATCCGATTTTTATAAAAGTATAGTTAAAAATGAGTTTTTAAAATTAGTTCATAAATTGCGGAGATATGTGCGGACATTCCTATATTTTGTTATTTTTATTTAAAAAACAAACTGCTTAGCGTGCGAACGTGGGTTAAAAACATTGATTCGAATAAAGGAACTCCTACTGTTTTGATGTAGGTTGAAAATACTGAGGCTTTGTTACGTTATATAGAGGATGTACTGATTAAAAGCTTCAAAATCAAATTGAATTACAACCAAGTTGTAGTCTAGCTTATTTATATGTCATATTTATAAATTATTATATATATATTAAAGATATACTGATAAAAAAAATGTTTTACTCAATCATTTCTATTTTATTTTGCTCCTTCTCTTATATTTATCAAAAGCTAAATAATTAATTTTATTAATAATTAATCGATAATAACCTTAGTCATTGAGACTATCAGTACAGAATTTGATTTATGAAAAAACTAATTTTAAATCCGTCTTATTCTTAAAGAAGATAAAATATTACACAGAAGTCATTTAGAGTCAAGTATAAATTCTGACTGGATTCGCGGGAAATGCCTAGTTTATAAACATATACAACACTAAACTTAAGTACATTTTTGCAGTTTCTACTTATTTATCCTACGATAATAACGCTAATAAAAATACTGATTTTTAGATACTACATCAGAATATTTAACATATCTAAGCAATTCAATAAGAGGTAATAAAAATATTTTATAAACTAAATGTGCCAAGACTTCTGGTATACAGCTTTTTTAAATCTTTATGTTTTTCTCAAAAGCTATTAAGACGGACAAGCGGCATACCTACAGTGAATCACTGCCGCCCAAGTATTCTTTCTTTGACTTAAGAAATATAACTGATATTAAAATTTTATTATCAAAAAAGTTATAATGCCAACTTCACAAAACCACAAACACCTAATCAGTAAAGTTTCAAAATATATTGTTTCATTTTTTTAAGTTCAAGCCGCGTTGTTGGAACATGAAGAATTCGATCGCCTCCGTAGAGTAGTGCTAGGCTTTGTAAACCAGAGGACGGGTTTACGACCCCCGGGGGAGCAATAACTCTGTATTGCTGTTTCTTGCTTCGATTAGAGCAATGCGGTCTGATCAACCGATTGCCTGAAAAGAAAGATAATCCATGTCGGATCCATGGTATAAAGTCGGTCCTGCGCCTGATCTCTCCGGTCATGTCGGCTACCGTCCCATCATATCCGGCTATAAAAGTAAAATAATACAGATTGTATCTGTGTTCGCGCGTACACGAATGCGCTATAATATATTTTGCATTGTTAGATGATCTCGGAGTAACTTGGATCTTGGCCACCATGGCCGTAATTCGGTCACAAGTTTTTTTTTGTTATAATTTTAAGTATCTTAAGTATGTAGTTTTATTCAAGTAACTTATTTCGTTCGTAGCAATTTAAGGCGATTTTTAATTCCATTACCAGCTAACAGTTTGTAAACAGACTTATCTCGCAAAATATCAACTTCCGTAATGCAATATCGAAGAAAATTAAATTCGTGGCTGCGGGGCGGAGGTAAAAGATTAAAAACAATCTCATAGGCGCTAGGTGAATTGCGATACATAAATGAATAATAATGAATATGAATATTATTATTTATTTATATGTATTATAGTTTATTATTATTTATATGTGTTTATATATCCCAGCTAAGTGAAAACAAATATTAAACTCAACACATAATATGGATATTTATTTTCTACAGAAAACAGTGAATCCGATTTCAAACGTCTTAAAAGCGAACATTCGTCAAAGAAATTTTTCAGTTATTTTGATTGAAAAAAGAGACTGTCTGACCGATTTTCTATAACATTATAAGTAACTATATCCTTTGAAAATAAAAATTTGTGAAAATTGGTTCATGACTTGCGGAAAAATCTACAAGAAAAATTAAAAAAACACATACTGTTGAATTAGGATCCTCCTCCTTTTTTGAAGTCGACTGAAAAATATTTTTTCAACTGACTTTTGTCTATCTCTGTCTCAATCAAAAACTAACTTCAAGAATTACACGTGCGTTTCAAACAACGCGGACACTTACATCAAGATATTAAAATACACGCTAACTAGGCTTTTGCTAAACTCTGTTCAACACTTAAAAAATGAGAAGGTTTCAAATTTGTTGAGCTTTTTTTATGTACTTAAACTTAATAATAATAACAATGATACACATTTAATCGATCCAGCAGTGAGTACAACAGTAAGTAATGTGACAATATATATGCAAACAAATGTATAAATAAATAATATAAATACAAAACAATAATATAAAACAACGTAATGCACCAAGTTAAAAAAAAAAAGAAAAAAATTAGAACACAGGAAATTAAATAAAAAACACATTAATAATATTCATATATTGCTCATATAATTCACCTATAACAAAAATATACTAATGATGGTGGGTCAACTAGGGTGCAGCTCAGCATTATTTTAGCATAAGCCAAAGCTGGTATTCTGCTGGCACCTATATACTGCTTCCCAATGTTAATTATTATACTCGTAGTATATAAGTATATTCCCAATGTTAATTATTATACTCGTAGTATATAATAAAACGCGAACTTTGATGGTTTCTAATGTATAAAAATTATCACCATACATAATATTTTATCTCAGACTACTTAATTTATTTATTCTAATGACATTATAGAAGGGAAATATTAATACATTTTCTGAATATTTTAATAATCAGAAAATGTATCAAAATTTTACTAAAATGTGTTTGCTTTGAAAGTATAAGAATTTCTTGTTTACAAGAAATCCTTGAATTTCATCTTAAATTAATTTTTATTACGTAAGCTTTTAATAAGTATTGGAATATTGTTCCAATACTTAGCTGCTACGTAGCGAAAGCTGTCTTTAAAT
>JAOCPS010570201.1:0-11219 GCA_025505425.1 Graphium colonna | reverse complement strand
CAAATTTCGCGGAGAATACTTCGAAAAGCAATAAATACATTTTTAAATAGTAATGTTGTGTCATATCCTTGATTCTCAAACTTTTCAGTGCCGCCCTCGTATGATGGTGTGCAGATAGAGAGCTTGTGGTTAAATAACAGTATACCTACTGCTTGGTTTAGCTATCCTCAATTTGTGGCCGACACACATAAGTTTCATAAAAAATTATGCACGTTATTTTTAACTACACAGTTATTGATACTCGGTATTCGATTGATATCTGAGACAACGTTGTGACCCTAAAACGAAATTATACACCCTCGAGAGATCAAGAAAACTTATCTGTATTTTCTTGTTATTCAAGTCTTAAAGTTCACCGTTTTAAATATATGGCAGAAAAGTTCTGGATATTAAATTAGTCCAGGGACAATAAACAGTACAATAACATATTGTCATAAATATTTTTAAAACAAACAGTGGGTCCAATAAAATTACATTTTCTTTAGTTAAGTTTTCTCTAATTATTATTCGACGATGGTAGCTTCGTTTGCCTTAAAATTAAATCATGATTTACGATATCTAATCTTTCTGGAATAATATTAACTCGGAAATTTCAAAACTTGTTAAAATTTTCGTAATTGTTCTTTTAGATTACTTTTTAATGTAAACCCTCAGGCTATTTAACAAAAGATCACGATTTTAAACATAGGTTTTAGAGCACTCTACGCTTTTATAAATAAAATGACTTTCCTCTCGAGACGCGTGAATAATATCTTCTTGGAGCACAAATATAATATTATTTATTTCCGTGCTTAAAATAACTTAGAAGATATCCCGCGAAATGATTGCAAATTAATTAAAAGCTTTAGGTTTCTTATCTTATTTTTAATTACCACCGACATTTAATCTCTTAACTCTAAATAAATAAGTCCCAGTGAGAACGTCTTACGACTTTTTTAGAAAAATTATATAAGATATCGTGGTATCTACCTGAAATTAAGATTTTGGCAAGTAACAAATGCTGTGCACTTGCGACTTGTTAGTATTCCGATTATATATAAGGCCTAAGTAGTAGGACAAATACATTAAAAGAAAAAGAAAAGACGATGACTGGCAAGTTTCTTGCTGGTTCTTCTCCGGAACTAGACCTATGGCAACTTTTCAAATTGGTGATAGTATATTTGAGATTCGTAAGCGTCTGTAAAAAATCAAAATTAAGTACAGTTATTTGCGTTCGGAAGGCATATAAGTGGAACAACCTACCTGCAGTAAATAGTTCAGAGACTTCATCTTTTTCAGGATGCAGACCGGTGCTTCATAGGTACTGAATAGAGATACAAGATAGCCGTCCATCGGGCTCTTGAAACGCTCAAGTCAAGGCTTTGTTTCCCGAAAACTTCGTGGTTTGAATACTTCAAAACAATAGGCGTATAAATACTTGTTACCTCTTCACACTAAATATATATAACCTAAACTAAAATCAGAACCGACACTGGATTAAAAATATGAGTGTAGCTGTTGTTATTTTATTTGTATAAAAACGACATGATAAAATTTTGCTTTAGCATTATTAAATTACGTAAAAAGTGTTAATAATAGTTTTGAATTTCATGCGTGAGTGGTCTCACCTCTGTTCAGTCGAGTTCTTTCGCTGATGATTTGATAGAATGATAAAGGTCAAAAATTCAAAAAAAATCAGGCGTCTAATATGTTAAATCGATTGCTCTATTTCCTGTTTTATATAAATTATTTTAGAAAGTGTTACAACACAATGTCTTATCCATCCCTTATTCTTGTTCCTTAAACACAAAGATGACTAACATAACGTTTCCAAATCCTAAATATGTTCTCATTTAAGTCAGTGTCATTATTTAAATAAGAATCAACAAAATTATTTATGGTCTTACAAAGTTGGTCATGCACTAGCAATTATTAGGATGCTGTGTATACAAACGAGCACATTAGTGTTGACGTATTATCTACACATTTGACGAAATATTGAATGATGAAATGTAATATTATCGCGGGCTGCTTAATAATGCAGAAATAATCATTTAACTTGACTTATAAATAAATTATCATTATGGAAACGTCTTTTTATAATGAGGTAATAATAAAACCTTCATAAATAAGACGACCATTTTATATAATGTAATAAATACTGAATTTTTTCTAAGAGTAAAAGAACTTTTCTTTCTTTTTAATTAAGAATTGTCACTTTAGTATAACAACTTAGGCGTATGATGTTAAAAGGGTCTATTACAATCATTATTAACACAAAGATAAATACCTAGTTCTCAGCTAATCAGAAGCAGATATTTTTAGGTTATACAAAATACATAAATAATTGCTCCGAGTGAGAATCGAATAAAGAGTCATAAGTGCGTCAACCGGTCATAGATTTTTAAGAAAAGTCATCTAGAATTCTTAAAGAAGAACCTACTACATAATTCACGGCAATCGTAAATTTACATACTTCAATAAATATCTTTTTAATGGAAGATCTTATAAAAAGGGCATCTGGAAGCTTTTTCAAACATAAATTAACGCCTGAGAGAATCTCTCAGCTCCGTTGAACATAATGAAGATATCAGTTACGTCGTAACTTGGAATCTGAAGGGAAAATATTATCTTCAGGTTGTTTTTAAGTTCAGAGAAAGGCGAACTAATTACTTTTCTAATAACATCTTTTTTTTCTCAAAACGGCTTTCACATAAATATATATTTCAACACGTATAATATGTTACAAAGGAACGTAAGATAATATACGTATACAAATATTTGTAGTAAAGTTATATAATTGATTAATTTCTTGTTGTTTTTGTAAAACTTTTTTTTATTTTACAGCTTTCCGTTTGAACTAAATGTAAAGGAAGTACTATTACTTCAGTCATAACTGTACATCCAAAATAAATAATTCAGAGCTTAAAAAGTATTGTTTAGTACTGAAGAATTAAAAAAAAAAACTATTGATTAATCAAATTCAATATAATTACAACAAATTTATTTTTAAAACAATAGAACTAACCTAACTACAATAATAAAATAATCCTACTATGTACGGCATGTTACCAAGGACGTTAGATGCATTTACTCACTGATAACTACCCAGGAGAAAGTAGTAGAAATGGTAACCTTTGGGTGAAAAAAATACCGGCCCTCTTGTTGCCAGTTGCAACATTTATTTTATAAAATAGCGCTTTAAAATAATATTGGGCCTTAGAACCCACGGATCTAACGTCTCCATAGCAAGGGGCACAAATAAGTATTCCGCACTGATGGACTCGTAATTCGTAAATATTATTAAAAAATGCCGCATTAAAACTTATGACTTCGTATTTGAGCTATCGAATTCAGAGGAATGATGTGAATGACATGAAAACTCCTGGAGCCCTGGTAAATATCGTTATAAAACGTCGTAAATAACGTCCCACAGAGATCTATTCTTGGTCCTTTTTTCTTCCTCTTCTACATATTTGACTTGCCATGTATAGTTTATAACAATCGGGAAATTGTACTATTTCCTGACGATACTTCTTTGACATTCAAAGTTACAAAGCTTACTTTAATGTATGACGATATAAATAATACTCTCTCAAAAGTGGTACAATGGTTTAGTGTTAATAATTTGTTATTAAATAATAAAAAATGAAATGTGTAAAATTTATGACTCTCAATATAAAATGTACAATGTGATGTCACTCAGGATGGGAAAGCGATAAACCTTCTGAAGTCGACGATATCGGTTATTATAATATTATTTATTAGTTTTATATAGCACACTCAGGTAATGAACTATTCGGTCCTGGCTTTTCAAGTTAAAGGAAACACATTATAAATTATATTATTACATACTATTAAATTTTTAATAAAACTACTGATAAAATAAGTATTGATCTCAACGAGTTTCTTTCGCCGGTTGTTCTCAGGTCAGTGGCTTCCTTTCCTAGCCGTTGGAAGTTTTACAATCAATAAGCATGTAATATCACTTCTATATTGCATAAAGATATTTTGATTTGATTTAATGAAGAGCCGTAGTAGCACAGCGGCGTTTAGCGTTTGCCTTTATTAAGTAGACTCGAGTGAACCGGTCTTTGAACCCTTCGGTGCCGTCATCAATGTTATTATAAACTTTCAATTTCTTTGCGGCGAAGGAAGACATAGTGAAGAAACTTTAAAATCTAGAAAATGGAAATTTTCATAAAACCTATGAATTTCCTAATCCGCACTGGAGCCACGTGGCGGACTAATCTGTCTGTGAGCGTGACAATGAAAAGCGTTTAATGTTTCTTTTCCCACCCCAAGAGCATCAAACATGCCTAATCAAGTTTTGGATATTTGAACGGAACTCTCAAGTTTACGGAAATTCAGTGGTTTTCCCCATAGCAAAAAAGCTATGCATTAGTCATTTTTTTATATATACCTCTATAAATATAAATATAAAAATATGACGACGACGCGTAAGAGGTGATATTAAAAAAATGCGTTGGTGACCCCTTTACATACCTTCAAAAAACGTTAAGGACCTTCAAGAAAAGAGTTTACTCCTTATCTCATAGGCCGGCAACACTGTTGTGAAACCTGTGATGTTGCAGGAGTCCATGGGCGGCGAAGGTTACTTACTATTAGGTGAGCCCTCTGTTCGTTTACCTCCTTCTCCATAAAAAAATGTGCTTGAATAAGTTTTGTTTGCATGTTATCAAAATTAAATTATTAAAACAGATACTGTTTAAGACTTAAAAATATATATTTTAGAAGAATATATGTAAAAATTTTTATGTAAACTACCACTTTACACTGAGAAACATGAAGATGAATAAAGTTTTAACAAAATAGAATGTGTAATAATTATTTGTGTAATAATTTTACTGCGCAATGACATAAAATTCAAAATTGCGTATTATTAAAGAAATCCCCTACGAAAAGAATTGTCAGTGTTTGAGATTGTACTTGTAATTTATCTCATTATGATAAGCCGGTCCTCTCTCTTCTATACTAAATGTTTCTTTTTTCGTACAAGAAGCAATTATTATTGTGTTTTTTTTCCTTTTGGTTTCCTTTTTTATCATCATCATTATTTATCAGTGTATTTGTTGATAATTAATAACAAGTCATTAGAGTATATTTATGACACTTTTAGTTACATCATTTTGGACACTGAAATACAATAAAAAATTAAAATTGTTTATTTTACAGTCGTTGAACAAAATTTTCAATAAAAAATAATAATGGGTTATTTCTTATATTAGGCACTATCACCCATCGCATTTTGAAGCAGAAATCTGCTTGATATATAAACATATAATTAACTGTCTTTAAAATTTTGTACGTTTGCGCACATCTCTTCCATTTAAAAGACGATTTTAAAAATTATTTTTTTTATGTTATGGGGTATTTTTCCAAACTTACAAAAAGTTAGGAATGTTTGGCCATAACTCTGCAAGTTATGAACTGACAGGGTGCACTATTACAATGGTCCTACCATTTTTTTATATAAATCGAATTAGTAGTTTGTTTTTAAAATAAAAATAACAAAAAAAATGTTTTGAAAGTACACTTTCCAGTTGTTCAAGACATTTTTTGTTATTTTCTGTGAAAAAAACTTGTTCCAAAAACAAAATATGAGGTGAATATTTTATTTGTTAACAACCTCTGTTAAGCCAGAATCAAGATAATCAAAGTTAATATTTATTTATTTATTTAAATAGCAAGTTTACAATGTTTGCAACGAACATATAAAATTATTATAAATAGTTAACAAATAATAATTATGAGAAAACCTAATTTCAATTTTACAGATGTTATAAAGTGGAAACACAACGCCTGACATAAAATTAATAGCAACTTAATAAAAATGCTAATCACCTAATGTTTAATGTGTGTTCAAAATTATTAACAATTATTTTAATACAATAAAAAGACTATATTATATTGTTCTTAACTTTAGTAAAGAACAAAAATACGGTATTTATTTACAAGTGTGTAGTTGCATTAACGAAAAAACAGGAAGTTATACAATATTTTTTTAAGACAAGAAAGTAAAAATCTGATTATTAAGAATATTACAGATAACAATATAACACAGTTTTGCTGTATGCTCAATTGCGAAAGAAAAATGACAGAATACAGGGAGATCGGTAGGTTGCCTACGATAATCATAATGGGTAGCGCTCGTTACTTGATTGTTATCATATTTTTGTAATAAAATTAGGGGAATAGTTTTAGCTCAAATTTTCCAATAAAGGCTGTGATTAGCTGATACGCGCAAGGATGTCGACGCCCGCTCCACCTTCCGTCTCGCTCCGTCAACGCCATGTACGCTCGGATAAGGATGAATTACATCATAAATTTTTTAACTTTAGATCATGTCTCAGAGACAAATCAATATTTATTTTTAATAATATTTTCATTCTTTATGTAGGACCGCCACATGTAACGTCCTGTATAAACCTGTATAAACATTTTAAATGCTGTGTAATAATTATTTTTTTTATTTCAATTTCGATCGCCTTATAATTTAAGCTTCAAAGAATCTATTTAATAGAAAATCTTCAAATAATAACCAGTTCCCTTTCTAAAATTAAAACGACAATCTAATCTATTCCATAAATAGAAAAGTAACACCCTATACATATTGAGAAGTTAAAAATATAAGCTTCTTGTTGCCCATCTAATATATTTATTCACGTAAACAACATTAAAGCCCGCACGATAATAGTGTCGCAGGGACTATATAAACTTGGCAGATTCAATTAAGGCTGAGCGCTGTTCTGTATCCCAGCACACCTGAGCAATGAGGAAATAATAGATCGTTCCAGAACCACGGTCGGAGAACGAAGCAATTAAATGCAGATGGAAATTTTAATATTCAACCGTTGTTACGGTTTTACAGCGTATAAGCAAGGTTTTAAATCTAATGCCGAATGAAGTTTTAACTAGTTTATTATTCCCTCTTTTAAAGTTTGGTAACCTTTTTTAAATTAAACAACTTTAGCTGATTTTATCGCGGTTAATTTTTAAATTTTATCACCCCAAGTTTCGAACCCTTTACAGCGTTTGGTCACGAGACGTTTGATGTCCCGGTGTCACTTGTCAATCCTGCATACCGTCAGCTTGAATATTATTTTTTGACATGTGACACCAAGACGTCAAAAGCCGCGATGAAATCCGAAAAATGTGATCTAATTTAAAAATGTTTAATATTCGCATTTTATCTTTTTAAAATTAAAAAAAATTCTAAAGATGAAGAGGGTTTTCAATTCGGATGTTTATATGTTTTTTTTTGTATGTATGTCATTTACGAACATATTTTAAAAATCTTTTTTTTATCTGATAAACTCGTTTAAAATACTTGCACATCATAACTACTTAACTTTTAACGTTAAAATTGCACACGCTGAACAAAAACATGGAAAAGGCATTATAGAGTAAATAATGTAAAGTTATCACCGTCGCCTATGGACTCCCGCAACACCAGAGGGTTAGACCGTTGCCGGCCTATGAGTTAAGAGAAGGTTTTTCTGTTGCAGATCCCTAATTTGCATCAATTCGCATTGTATATTTAATATTTTACAACCGAAAGCAAAAAGTGCTATTCCCTTTTAAATATTATCTGTACAAGCCAGAATAACACTTCGATTTATAAAATAAATTTAAAAAAGGACGTGAAAAGTAGAAATCGAAAATGGACCATAAAAAGGGAGAAATAAAATGTAATATCCCAAAAAGAATTAAATTAAAGAAATCAAAGCCGCGGGTCCAAGATAGTTTTATATTAAAATGAAATTTAAAAAAATGTTTTATATTTGACGAATTTTATCTTAAATATTTACAATATTTCTAAATGCAATTTAAACTTATGACTTGACATTATATTCCACAAAACCTATTCTAAAAATATATGTGTAATAGATGACAAAATTTAAAAATTATTATTATGTCTTATTAAAAATGTACACTTTATAAATAATGCATACGGAATATACATTCCATTTTAAATTAATGGAATGAAATATCTTTATTCAATGTTGACGTGGAATACTTGCTTATTGATTTTCAAAATTACTACCACTACCGGTTCGGAAAGCCACAGAACCGGCGTAAGAATCTTAGCGTGACCAATCTTTTTTTATGTATGCTCATATTTTTTTTATATATATTACATATATTAAAAATTAATCCTTTAATGTATTTGAAAGAACCTGGAGTGAGCAGTTCATTGCCAGGGTGTTATTAATCATAATGAAACATATCATAAAATTTTCCTAGAGCGCCACAGATAAAAATAAACTACCATTTATTGGTAACTTTATAGCAGACATCCCTGAAACTAAGAGGTTTATTTAGTTTACTAAATTTTCGACTGTTGCATTTAAACGTAGAATTCCATTTAGGTACACATAGAAACTAATCATCATTTTATTTTAAATTAAGTACAAAGTGGATTTAACAGAAAAAACATTCAAAATATGCTAACTATCTTACTTAACCATTTGTTTTTCCATTAACATTTTTTAGGCAATTTAACATTATGTTATATAAATAGATACAAAATTAAAAAAAGCCAAAGGTTCTGAAACAGATTTAATTAAAATACAAAATACTGAACAGATATTTCCAATAAATTAGATTCATTTTAATTAAGTTAAATATTTTCCGTAAACAATCTGTATTACAAAATTCCTTGCAATGACTAAATAGCATACCGTTAATACCGGTATTTAGTAATTGGGTTTTGTATTGAAATATTTAAATATGAATAAAGTAGATTTGAAAAAATAAATACTATATATAATTATAGCTTTTTTGTTCTTTTGTTTATTTAAAGCAACTAATCATTGGGACTACGAATGGTATTTTAAAAAAGATAAAAAATTTTGAAAAAAGATTTTTG
This sequence comes from Graphium colonna, assembly GCA_025505425.1. NCBI lineage: Eukaryota > Metazoa > Arthropoda > Insecta > Lepidoptera > Papilionidae > Graphium > Graphium colonna. The sequence continues at coordinate 2,347 of JAOCPS010570201.1, read as the reverse complement.
GGAATTTATGGGTCGATGATTTATGACTCATACATGTGATGTTAAATTATGTAAATACCTCGAAATTTACGACTTTATTACCTTATGATTATTACCTTGCGACTAAATAAACTTTTTATTTAAGGATTTAAATTTTCTAAATGAACTTTAACTGTTTGAAAAAATCCTGCGCTCTATTTGACACGTACATGTTTATATACTTAGCGATTTTTTCTGAAATTTCCAAACCTGTTTGGATGGGGTTTTTGTTAAAAATACATTATATATGGAAATATCCGAGAATGCTGTGCTGGTATGTGTGTGTGTGTTTTTACCATTCCGTAGCATAACATTACGCCTGTACAATTTTAGCAGGCACACATCGGAGATTGAGATTTTTTTAATTTTTTTGTAAAAATATCTTGTGTTATACGTGTATGCCGTTTAATCTGCAAGTGTCACGTGTAACATCTCGGCGCTGAAAGTTTCATTATAAACCGCGTCTCGGCAAAGCTCGGTACAAAGAGGCATGAGGAAAGTTCAGTTACAACTTCATTGTTAGAGTGACGTTCTGAATATAAGAAAAGTTATTTAATTTTCGAAATGACATTCGTGGATTCTATTTTTAAAATATAGTGACCTCGTGGTTTTTTATCAAGGTAGAGCTGCGACGAAATGCATGACGTAGATGTGTGACGAAAAGCCTTTCCTGGCTGAAATACCACGAACTCAGAAGATATAAAATAAAGTAGATAATTGTGTATTCTTCTGATTTATTATTACCAGAGAAAGAGAAGAAGGTAAAACAATCTATTTTCCTAATATAATGTCTGTAGAAGCGTAAGTCACCACAAAATATACTGAATGACATGTATAGCTTTAGAAACTGTACGCTGCTAGTGATACCGAAAAGGACATCTATATTTGTAGCCTGCAACGTCATTGTTTCAGCGACAACATTATAATTTATCCTAAAAAAATTATGAAGAGAGTTTTTGTCAATTTGTTTAAAAACACTTAATTCCGAAAGTGTCAACTGAAATAGATTATTTTTTGAAAAACTGATTCAAAATGGCTTTTTTAAATTCATTAAGATCAGTTTTGGATTCGGTTTTGTAGTCTATCGCGGATAGTTAAATTTGTAATCTAATGGTAGAATTAAGAATTTTATCATCCAATAGTACGAGTGGACCTATGCCGCTTTGCATCAATGTTAACACCTAGTTTCCTTTAAGCTCCTCTGTGGCCAGTGATCGCTTGAGCGCTTGCTTTACACACCGCGGGTCGTGGGTTCGAACCCCACCAAAACGACCGCAACGACTTTGTGTTGTTGTTTCCTGGTTGGGTTAGGGCAATGCGGGCTGATCATCCTCAAAAGACAGATGATCCATGCGTCGGATGGGAATGTCAAAAGTCAGTCCTGGTTGTCAAGGACGTCTTTGGCAGTCGTTATAGGATGTCAGTGCCTTCAAATATCCTGAAGACTCATACAACCATCGAATTCAGTATATCCCTTTGGGTTGTAGTGATCAGATGCCAGTCGCTATGCGTAAAAGCTGAAATTCAGGTAATATTTGGGTGGGTTAAAAGCCGACCCCAAGTTATTTAGGAAAAAGGCTAGGAGGAAGAAGGAGTTTCTCTTTGACTCAAGTTAAGTAGACAAAAAATCAAAAAAGCTTATTCCAGCAACGGTTGGTGGTTAAAACGACCCCCAATTAGAATTAGAGATACAAAGAGAGAAGGCTATGAAAACATGAGAAATTTATATGAGGAAAAAAAAATATTTATGTATATCTTAAGAATTTTAATTTGACAGTTTTCACAGAAAATTACAAAAACCGACTTCAAACGCCTTAAAAGTGTACTTTCGAAACATATCTCCTCGGTTATTTTGATTTTAGAAACTAACAACTGATCCTATTTTTTTGAAAATTTTGTGGAACCATTATGGAATACACCCTTTGAGATAAAAGAAAAGAATTTTTAAAATCGGTTCGCAGATTTGCGCGAACATACATAAAAAATAACATCCGAATCGTAAACCCACCACCTTTTTATAAATCGGTTAAAATCTTGCATAAATACCCATATATATGTTAACAAAAGAATGAAGCAAATCGGTTATATACAACAGCCAGATTACATAGTATTAGATTTCTATTATTATGTGAATTTATACAAAATTTCTGCAGTACCATAATCAGTAATAAATTTCCAGCAAAGAAAATTTTGATGACGCAATACGAATTAAATTTTTAATAAAAAATATGTATAGAGCATAACATCCTTGGCAGCTTTTGCTGCACTTTTAAGGCTACGCTCGTCCGGGGAAGAACCACCGCCCTTTGTAAAGTCGGCATAAAATAAA
>JAOCPS010570090.1:0-11219 GCA_025505425.1 Graphium colonna | reverse complement strand
GGTAGACGAGCAAGCGGCTCAAGGACGGTAAGTGATCGGCACTGCCCATGGACTCTCGCAACACGGGAGAACAAGAGCGTTACCGGCCTTTAAGGAAGGAATATTCTTGAAAATCTCTAAGTTAGTTAGTCGATGCGGAAATACCGCTGGTGACTACTGGTTCCACAAGGGTTTCGTACGTGGCAGAAAATGACGACGTTAACTGCCAATCATCGAAGTATTATTGATGGTATTTGATGGATTGCGGTTTTAAACGTTGAGCGAATTGTGTATTAAATCATGTGAATCCATAATTGTGCCTTAATCTTTGTAATTTTTGCCTATATGTTCCAAGTGACAGATTTTCGTACTTTCATTCCTGAGAACGCCTACCACTCGCTCAAGATTCTGGTCAATATCGTTTGTGTTTTCTACGGAAGCAAGTCGCTTCTTCAGATTAAACTGAAACGTCTTCAAACTTCAAACTTCAGATCCAGCAGTTCGAGTCGGAGCATGAGACTTCACCCAGCGGATACGTTCAAGCTTAAAGGAGATATCCAGAGAGCCTCTTACAAGTCGATGATCAATTCCAGTGTTAAACCTGTTAATCACTTAGATGACTCTGAATATGTTAAAAAAGAAAATGTTTAATCAGAATTTTTGTCTTCCTGTCTGTTTGTACGCGCATAAAACGCAAATTATATTGTGAAATAAAATTCGGTATTCACAGTAGTATTAGTATAATTGAAACTAAAAACTGGTGTATGTTTTTCTTACGAAAATCAATTTTTCAGTTTAAAAAAATGTGAGTAAACCCTGGTATCTAAACCAGCTAGTTGTTTAATACAATAAAGCATCCAAAGCAATTTTTTTTAGGATTATTTCCTGCTCTTTCTATTTCTTGTGCGTCGTAGGTTCTTTTTGCTCTTTTTTTAGTATTTTGTACAGAAATTTCTGTATCGCTTGTAAGTAATAGAGAGCGTTTCATTTTTCGGATATTTTTTTAGATTTTTTGTGTAAGGTGTCCCTGTTCCTTAGATATCTAAGTAAACCTGGTGTAATCCAAGGTTTATGAATTCTTTTTTTAGCGAACTATGACCTCCAGTTTGCAAAGTAAGGGCCCATAATACTTGGCTACGGAGGCGGTAAAGAGTACAGAAAGCCTAAGATTTAAAAATAATAACACAAATCTTAACAAGCCTTAATGCTTTAATGCCTTAACGCAAAAAAATAGTATTTAGTACGTAGATCTAAATATTCATCGATCTGTTTCCATGTTTTTACATTTAAGTTCACAATTACGATACTTATATTATGTATGAAAGTTTTTTTCAACCAATACATGGCAATCAAAACAACAATTCATTTGATTATATGCAATGACAGTGGTTATAATTTCGTCTTCGCTTAGCTTGATTGTAAGTTCTATCGTTATGATAGTACATCTTAAATGTTTTTTTTTTTGTTAATATTATTTAATTTGAATAGAAAAAGTTTATAAAAGATATTCTCGAATGACCTTCTCTTAGGCATTCATCAAGTCTAACATGTTTTATTTTTCTCTGTGTATAAGGCGGTAGTACCTCATCAATTGAAATAATTATGGCGAACTGTCTGTGCCATTGTCTTCAAAAATATTGAACATTTATAATTTTCGTCATTAATAATTTAAAAGCCAACGATGGCGGAGGAAGCTTCATTGTCATAATTAATATATTGAAACAGAGTTCTGGATAAATTTAAATGACTATAAAGTTAAGTTATTAGACACTCAAGTTTTCCGATTTACATATTTTGACAGGTTAATGATTTATTAGGTATTTTAGTTAAAGTGACAGGGCAATATAACAATAAAACTCTTTAAGTCAGAACATCGAGGGAAATGCTACAAACTTTGATTTAAGTTAGATTTGGAGTTAAGGAGATAATAATTTTACTTGTAAAGTTTAAGATTTTAAACATGCAATAATATTCAAACAGGTTGTTTATCGTGGCTTTATCCAAATTTCTTTTAACAGAGTAGTTTTGATTCCTGTAGCCTGTAATGTAATTTACATAGTTGTGATGAGATGACAAAAAAATTAATATCAATTTTTAATATGTTGACAAAATTCAATATTTTTTTTATAATTTAACTCTGCTCTTATTATAAGATCAAAGTCTTGTGTTACAAGAGCGTTTTAAAAACACAAATCGCACAAAGACAAACACCCAGATCCGAAACAACTATTTGTAGGTCGTACAAATATTTGCTCCGTGTGGGAATCGAACCCACGACCTGCGACGCCAATGTCTTAGCAACTGCGCCAATTTATTGCGTATACTATATAAACACTAGTCAGTTAGTCATACACGTGTACATAATAACTTACGTACAATTTACATAGCACTTAAGTTAGATTGTTGGTAAGCCAATCATTTTTATTACGGACTGTGATTTTCCTAGGGAACTAACGTACAATATACTATAAGGTTTTGCCCCTGCAAAACATAGTTATCTTGTATCTTTGAACCTTGGACATATCTTGTATTCTAATATAGTCTTTATGAGATAAGGAAAAGTGAATTAAAATCTTCGTATTGTACGAGTACATATTAGGCATGGGCCGTTTCACTGTTTTTTCACTCGCTATCGGTTATATAACGTTATCGTTGCATACGAAAAGAACGTTATATAACCGATAGCAAGTGAAAAATCACTAATTGGCTAATGCCTATAACATATGTAGGGTGACTTACTTAATACTCGAGGATATTATACAGGATGATTGGTGGTCACCAATCATTCTGTATAACATCCTTCGATATTAAAGGAGAGCACTCTGCACTCTTTCTTTTTTTTTTAAATTTTCCAATAAATAATTGAAGTGTGGCTGTGATCTGCTGGTACTCGCGAAGTCGTCATTTTTTGAGAGCGTTGTTTTCCTGGGAATTTGCATGGAATAGGTTCATTCGATGGGACGGGATCCAGACTTAGGATTTGGAGCAAATGGGAGTGGGAAAAGAAGAGGGTAGACATGGCCATGCGGCATCCTTAAAAGTCATGCATTCTTTATTTTACGCCAACTTTATAAAGGGCGAGAGCGGCCGTAGAAGTGCAGCAAAAGCTATGCAATGACGTTATGCTCTACCATCTCAAAAAAGCTAGAAACAGTCTCGAATAAAAATTAAAATTAAAATAGTTTAAAGTAGTTTTCAACCGACTTAAATAAGAAAGAATTTCTACTGCTTTTCTTTGTATGTATGTGTGCTTATTTCCGCAAGTTACGAATCGATTTTCAAAATTCTTTTTTTATTTTAAAGAATATAGTTACGTAGTGGTCCCATGTGATTTTCATGAGAATCGGTTTAACAGTTTATTTTTTAAATCAAAATAACTGAAAAAATTGTTTCACGGACGTTTGGAGGCGGTTTTGTTTTCTATGGAAATAATTATAAATATAAGATTTATCAAATATATATCTACGCTTATTATAGACAATATAAAAAATATTAGATACATTGTCCATGATTTATTCTTGTACATTTTTCTATCATGTTGTCATTTAGTGCATTTGTACAACATGCGTCAAAATATCATGTGAGTTACATCATAAATCATGTTCAATACATTTTTATAAGGAGCCCGGTTGAATTATTAATTTCACTATATTTTATTTCTTTGCTAGATAATATCTTGCCATATATACAGGATGATTGGTGATTAACCTTCAATACTTTAAGACTTTATATGTGAGGATCGTTTATAAAGAATAAAAATATTATTAAAAACAAATATTGATTTACCACTGAGTAAACATAATGTAAAGTAAAAAAAACGTAATTCACGCTCATCCTAGCGGACGCGGCGTGGTCGGAGTGAGACGAAAGGCGGAAAGGTCGAGTGCCTCGCGCGTGCCAGCTGATTACAGCAGCCACACTTCGATTATGTATTGGAAAATTTGGCATAAAATTATGCCTCTAATTTTATTACGATCGAGTGCCGAATGCTCTCTTTTAATATCGTAGGTGATTTACCAATCACCTGTATATTTTTGTCTGTAGAATATACACACATACATGTACATAACGTATAATTTATGTCTGTAGGACAAATCGTTGGACTAGATGACCTTCTAGAAGTTTTTTTATAACCCTCTGAAACAGTATCATTTAAAAAGGTGACTTTTTGATATTCCTAAGACCTCACTGTGGGTCAATGTGTAAGCAAAATTTAATGAACATCTTATAAACAATTATTTCGTAACAGACTAACTAACATTTTCATTTAACATTAAGTACTGGTATCTACGTTTTATTAATCGCAAGGGTTTGGTTCGAAAACCATGGAATTCAAAGGACCCTGCCCAAAAGTGATATCAAAAGTCCTCATGCGTCAAATTCAAAATAATATAGTAATTATTTTAATAGGTTCTTGCAACATTACACTTTATAGATTTGATTTTTGAATTGGGTGTTTAATGAAAAGTATAAAAGTATGAAATTTGCTTTACCTACATGACGTTTACACAATCTGTCATAGAGATGTAGAATGCAGTAGAAACGATTTTTGATAAATCGATTTTATCATTATATGAAATATCTCCGCAACCCGGTTTTCTTTACAAAAATTATATTTGTAGGAGTCAATATAATAAGTCTATTTTACCAAAAAAATGTTTGGACTTGATGCAATAACGTCACGCCATATAAAAATGGGATTGATTTTTGTACTTTTTTGGAAAGGAAGACTAACGAAGCAGACGGTTCACCTGATGGTGAGCGATCCCATCGCTAATAGACAAACGCAACATCCGCAGAGTTGTGAGTGCGTTGTCAAGCTGGGAGATCGGATAGAATGGGGTCGCGATTTGGAGAGAAAAGGAGTGGGAAAAGAAAAGGGTAGACATGACCATCCGGCATCCCCAAAAGTCATGCAACCTTTATTTTATGCCGACTTTATTAAGGGCGGTTGTACATCCCCGGGCCAGCACGGCCGTAGAAGTGTAGCAAAAGCTGTGAAAAGTTGTTGTGCTCTACCACTTCTCAAAGTACTGGTGTTTCTTATTGCTCTCTTTATTTTCTAAATGTCACACTGGCTCTCAGATTACACAATAATCCAGATGGAGCGCTGTCATACGAAATTGTCAAAGTGATAGATGCAAACATTTAGACATGTGTGTGTAGACAACTTGTAAAAACGCATGTGTGTGTAGAAATCGCCAGAGTAGGAAAAACCCCATGTTTTTATTTATCACGAATAATGCAATTTCGGTTAAATCAATTTATGAATTAAAAATTAATAATTAAATAAATAAATTTTAATAAATTAACCCCTGCTAATTTAACATTTTTAAATTAACCCCCATTTATATACAATGTCCCAGATATTCTAATGAATTTTATACCAAATTTGTAATAAGTACACAAAAGTAAATAGTTTTGTAAAACAATTATATACTAAAAATAAAAATAAAGTATTTTTATAGTAAAAAATATGGGCTACAATTAGTTATTGTTAATTAACAAAACTTTTAACGAACTAGTGCAGTAGCAATCATGCAAGTCTGCATAAAATAAAGTATGCATGACTTTTAAGGAAGCCGGATGGCCATGTCTACTCTTTTCAATTTCTACTTCTTTCCTCTCCAAATCCTTTATACTGACTCCATCCTGTCCAATTATCCTATTCTATCCAATTTCCCAGGTTGAAAACGCACTCGCGTCTCCGGATGTTGCGTATGTCTGTGGGCGATAGGATTGCTGACCATCAGGTGAACCGTCTGCTCGTTAGTCTATATAACAATAATAAGTAAAGACCAGCACCAGAATACAGTGCTGCAAAATCATGCGTATGTTTACAGAAAATTAAGGCAATTTCAAAAAATATGCAGAATCATGCCCCTGCTGCAATTTTACAATGCTGTCCTGTCCCTGGCCTGAACATGACGACCTTTTAACATGACGCACTTTAAGCGATCCCGTCACTTACACACAACATCCTGCGCTGTCAGCTTTGAAATTTGAATCTTAGAGATACATTAGGTTTATTGGATATCCTACCCGGTCGGGAACATATTAAGGACTAGCTTTCAGTGGTTCCACCGGTGTGAATTACCGTTTTTATAACATTTTTCGTTGATGCTCCGCTCCTTTTGGTCATGGCGTAGTGTTATATACGCTAAACCTTCCTTGATGACTAGACTATCTAACAATAAAAGAATTTTTCAATTCAGTCCAGTGGTTCTTAAGATTATCGCAAAGAACCAAAAAATAAACAAACTCTTGAGCTTTGTTATATTAGAATAGATTTGGGGGAAAAAGGAATGGGCTATGAGAAAAGAAGAAAGAGAGTATGTGAGGCCATCTCAAAAAGGATTCGGCTAAGAAGAGAGTCGAAGTGGCCATCTGGCAAACCCCAAAGTCATGCACTCTTATTTCCTCCAAATTTTTAAACCCGACCCCACCCTATCCAATAAATCATCATATCCAATTTCTCAGGTTGACAACACACTCGAATCTCTCCGGATGTTGCATGTGTCTATTGGCGACGGGATCGCTTATCAGATGAACAGTCTCCTCGTTTGTCTTCCTTTCCATTGTGGCGAGCGCAATCTAGAAGACCAGCAAGAGTTGTGTGATATAATGCTTTTACATCTGTAATATTTTAACAATCTAGTTAAAACCTTCCCGTTGCAGGTTGGACGACAATGCAACCTACGCCAACGGCATCGCCAACACCGGAGCCAGCCTCGACAGCGTGGTCACCCAGCAACCCCACAACAACAACCACATACCGATTGGAAGGGAGGTCAAGGAGCTGCCCATTCATGCGGATAAGATATACCAGGTTAGGAGTTCGCATTGTTGAGATTTTTCAACGCTTTAAAAATTTGTATAAAGTGAGGGGAAAAGTATCTTTTAACAAAATGTGTATAATAAATAAATGAATAACGTGCCTCAATTTCTGTCTTGTGTGTCGATTAAATGTTTAAATATTTTCGTTTTATTTATTTGTACAATTGTCTTAATACATGTATTAATGTTAATATTGTAATAGTTATAAGAATATTCGGTAACATATTCTTAATCTTAAAGTCTTGTTAAGCTTTTGTCAAGTTACCACAGCACCGTTGTTTTTTGTCTGATTTTCATTATTTTAAATCTCCAGATATTATATGGCATTAGAAGATTGACAAGAATCATATAATATTAAAAAAAATGTTCTTTGGAAATCTCATTATAAGATTATCTTTAAAAACAACCAAAGTTGATTATGATATGTTAACCATTAAACTTTTTCATTTCGCAGGTGTTCTCCAAATCCCTAATATTTAGAGAAGACCACGAACTCAAGTCCGGCAGTGTAGACACATTAGAAGAGATCGAAACAAAATCAGAACCAGATTTATCCGACAGACCAAATAGGACCAAAGTTTACTTCGAAGATGAAGTTGACTCACCTGTTACAGACTTTGAAATTATGTTCAAAGACGAACTATTAGCCAGTTATGACATGTTCAAAATTGACGAAGAAGAAGAAGACAAAAGAAGTCAAGATACAGAAGAAGGTTTGACCATGAGCGTTTCAGTTAAGAAGCAAGATGTAGTTAAGCCTAGCACAGTGACCTTAAAGGGAGAAGCTAAAATGACTACGCCAAATCCTATATACGAATATGACCCTATATCCGCAGTCCAACTACCCACCAGTCTAACTCTACCCAGAGTGGAAAGCGTCAAAGGAATTTTACGACAGAAAGGAGATATAAAACGAAGCGACAGCGCAAGAACTTTAGAAAGAGTTGACAGCAGTAACAGATTGCTAAAATCAACTTTGAACAGAGTAGAGAGCCTCAAAAATATAGATCCGCAGAAAATTAACAAAGTACTTGCAAGAGTACCACATAGAAGTGCATCTTTCCTGAACATACCTGAACATTTGGCACCAGAGAAACCTCCTTTGATGAAGAGTAAATCAACAGTAGGAGTCAGTTCTATAGCTGAAAGAGAACTTAAGCTGAGTGAACTACCCGATACGCCTATAATCCGAAGTACTAACTTACCAAGATTCTTCGCTGATAGTCCGACTCTGCCTGAATATAAAGGAGAAACGAGTCTACAGAGTATTAAGCAGAAGACTGCGTTGATGTTCCAAGAGAACGATTTTAGTATGCCAAGATATTATGGGGTCAAATCTGAACCACCTCCAGTGCATGAAAGTAAATCGATGCCTGATTTAAGAACTCCAGGTAATGCTAAAGTTAGCAAACGATTGGTAAAGATTAGAAGTAAATTGAAACCCCTTGTTATTAGGAAGAGCTCTGATGAAAGGCTGTGATGAAATTATGCCAGTTTTTAATTGGATTACACTGATTTTGATAATAAATTTCAAAAAATATGCTATGGTAATTTTTGTTGAATTTGAAAAAAGAGGTATTAGGCAAAATAATTACAGACAATCATTTGTATGTAGTTTTATCAGATTTTTTGTGTAGATTACATTGATTTAGATACTAATTTGAAACTATTCTGTTTATATATTTCTAACTTCGAAAGAGGAGAGGTATTAAGTAAATTTATAGACAAACATTTGTACAATGCTTCATGAAAATATTGGGATAAAAATTCTTCATTTATTTTCCCTTATATAAATATATTGCAAATGATTTACAATTTTGATATAAAGTATCAAATAAAAATACAGAAAATGTCGTTTTTTTACATTAATAATAATTCTTTATTAGTATTGAATATAATTTTGTCAATAAGTTTTTTGATAAGTGACCAGTGATTTTATGTCCTAATATTATATCTATGTAAATGAAAGAAAAATGGCATGTGTTCGATGAAATAACATATTTTACTTAAGTGTTTTATTAATTTGAATGCTAAATTAAAATTATAATAACATCTGACACACTTAAAAAGAGGTTTGTTCCTTTAAAAAAACATAATTTGTGTGATTAAATAAAGAAAACAATCTAATAAAACAACTTTGCTTTAAAATAATACTTTATAATTCAACTTTAGTAGATGAAACTAGAATTATAATTTTATTAGCGTTATACCTTCAAATGTACCTGAAAATATGGTGGTTATAACTTACGGACAAACATTTTATGATAGCGCCATCTAGTTTGGCTTTAAATCAACTTTTAATTTGAATATTTTTACATATAAATACACTTATTATAAATAGATGACATAAATAAACTGCTTAACAAATATAAAAAAAAACAATGAAATGTTTGATGAAGATTGTTGATTAATATTTAATTTCAATATTTCTTATTAATATGAATAAAAACACAATTTTAAAGGAAAACATCACAAATAAAATGTATTAAAACAAAAGTTGTAAATAATCTGTTAAGGTTGAATAATTTGTTTTCTTTGAATTATTAACTTTGAATATCTTTTAATCTATTTATAATTTACTAACATTGACAATCACAGTAAATTAATTAAATAAATGTTATTATTGTAAATACAAATATGTCTGTTTAACATCTTATCTTGTGCTATCTCTTTAATCCTATTTTATTGATGTCATTTATATTTAACATCTGTTTACTTCATGCTTTTCTTATTCTTTGCTGTGTAAAATAAATACTTATTTATATTGAACTAATTAACATAACTTTTAGGCTATAAGAGCTAATTTTATCACTCAATCTTAAATGGTTGTTGTTTTAATATTAATGTTACTTATATATTTATTTCGGTAGCTATAATTCTGTCAATAGCGTACTTAATATGACGCGATTTTAACCGACTTCTAAAAAAGAAGTTACATGTTCAACTTAAGGCGGGGTTCTCCTAGAAATGTGATTTTGTGAACGGTTTTATTTTGTAATACTACATTATAAAAATGTAATGCTCCGTCGGAAGTTCGTTATACAATGGGATAAACTTTATCCGATAGAAAAAAAATGCCAAACATACCTCTATTCGTTATCTGAAAACCAATATTATTTAAATTGTATGAAATTTAACGAATATAAAATCAAACTAAAATAAGCGTTTGTGACGGTGTGAGCGATATCGGTCATAATATTGTCAATATCATACAACAAGATTGTTTTTTCTCAAAATCAACGATTTTACGGCACCATTCGCTCCCGCTCCGTTCCAACCGCACCGCGGCGCCGTGATTGCTGTCCTTGTCATTCCGGTGCGTTTGGAGACTGTTCTTTGTTTCGCACACGGATTAGCAGCATTAGCATTTTGCGCTTGGAGAACCTCGCCTTATGTGTGTGTAAAATTTATATTTTAATATTTACGCCATTTCCAATTCAAATTAATAATCTTATACAAATTTAAAAAATATTTTTTCATTTGAAAGTATAAAGTTTCTTAAAGGTCTCGTATATTTTTTTATGAATATCGGTTTCCCGTTTTTGCAAAATATTGAAAAATATACTTTGAACTTTGACCTCTGAGGTTCAAGGGCATTGTTTAAAAAAACACAAATGCAAAAAGAAAATGTTCTTCTGAATATCATATTGAAAGAAGAACGTTTATCTATATGTTAAAAGAGTGCTTATTAATGCATGTAATGGGAATTAACTAAACGTATCCCATTTTCTAAAACAAATCCAGTATTTTACTTGTAAATTTCTCTGTTCTAATTAGAAACTACGTCACGAATAAAATCACAGTTTAAAACCACCGGTCTTCATTAAGTGATTACCTAAAATAAGTTTTAAGTGCTTATCGAACTTAATTAATTTATTTTTATTTGTTTATAATGTTACTTAAGAACAATTAACGAAAATGTTGTATGTGTCTAGTCAGATGTGTAAAAATAAAAGTATTACGATCAAGTTTTTTTTTTTGTATTTTTAACACCCAACTACAAAATTATTTTTATTTTATTATTCAAACAAAACCTACAGCTTATAAAATCAACATTTTATAAATATTTCCCTTACGTAATGTACAAGCCATTATAGATTTACATTCTTTATGCTATTTTGTAACACTACATCACTGAGTATTGTTCAAAAATTTATATTTTAATATTAAAACATTCGAAGTATTAACTATTAAAAGGAACTTTTCTACCTACGACAGTGTGTTTGTATGCATTCCTCTGTGTGTGTGATGAGCATATAATACGCAGTCCTTAAGGTTTTTTATTACAGTATTTTTGAAAGCAGCCTTTGAACTACAGTACTAATATTCTGTTAACCACCGAGTTTTTTGCATAATTAGTGGATGTATGTATGTGGTGAATAAAAGACTTCATTAATTCTAAG